>CAUYON010094714.1:0-59940 GCA_963573935.1 Arctocebus calabarensis
AGGTAGAGCTGAAAACAACTGATGTTGAATGCAGGTAATGTCCTTTTAAAAGTGTTGGGGAATAGGATTTACATTCTTTTTTATAGTAGTTCTATTTTATTTTATTTATTATTTTTTATTATTTGAACATCAAAATTATGAGAAAGAAATAATTAAAATTTTAATGAGATACCTTATGTGAAAAGACCATCCCACAATGCCTGATACACCAAGGATACTCAAGAGAGTTTTAATGTTACAGCTTTCAAATAGATATGCAAACAAAACTTGCAGAATAATTTTATTGTGTTATTTATATTTTTATGTCCTACCTACAAAGTGTGTAGCTTTGAAGTTATTTTACCTATGAAGCTGTATACAAACAATTTAAGATGAGTTTAGAAGTATTACAGTAAAATAAAAGTTCCCCAACACACAAATGAAATGAGAAAGCATGTTTTTCTTAGATCCTTACATTTCCTTCAAAGTAAATTTATTCTGTGTTTATTGATATTATTCAAATAAATATTAACTAAAGACTTTACATGAAAACATAATTTTATTCTCTATTTTATTAAATAACTTTTTATTAGGTGCTGTATTAGTTTACTGAGGCAGTCAGAATGAAGTACAATTGAACCTCCATGTGAATGGGCTTCACATATGTGTATACAACAACTTAAGTTTGAAAATATTTGAAAAATAAAGTGGATGGCTGCATCTTTGCTGAGGATGTATAAACTTTTTCTTGTTATTATTCTCTAAACAATATGTTATAACAAGTATTTACATAGCATTTACATTTTGTTAGACATTATAAGTAGTATTGAGTAGTATTGCGATAGGCTATGTGTAGGTTATATGTAAATGATGCATACACCATTTTATAATGGCTGGGCACAGTGGCTCAAGCCTGTAATGCTAGCACTCTGAAAGGCTGACGTAGATAGATTGCTTGAGCTCAGCAATCCATCTGAGCAAGACCAAGCCTGAGCAAGACCAAGGCCCTGTCTCTAAAAATAGCTGGGTGTTGTGGTGGATGCCTATAGTTCCAGCTATTTGGTGGGCTGAGGCAAGAGGATTGCTTGAGCTCAAGAGTTTGAGGTTGCTGTGAGCTATGATATCACAGCACTCTACTGAGGGCAACAATGTGAGACTCTATCTCAAAAAAAAAATACATGCACCATTTTAATTTTTACTTATTTATTTATTTTTATTTTTATTTGAGACAGAGTCACACTAGGTAGCGTGCTATAGCGTCATAGCTCACAGCAACCTCAAACTCTTGGGTTTAAACAATTCTCTTGCCTCCCAAGTAGCTGGAACTACAGGAGCCTGACACAAATATTTTTTGGTTACAGTTGTCATTGTTGTTTAGCAGTTCCAGGCTGGGCTGAAACCCGCCAGCCTTGGTGCATATGGCTGGTGCCCTACTCACTGAATTATAGGCGCTGAACCATACATACACTATTTTAAATAAGGAACAAAGATATTTGCACCAGAATGTTTATTGCAGCCCAATTCATAATTACTAAGTCTTGGAAGAAGCCGAAGTGCCCATTGACCCATGAATGGATTAATAAATTGTGGCATATGTACACCAAGGAATATTATGGAGCCTTAAAAATGATGGAGACTTTACCTCTTTTCTGTTTACATGGATGGAGCTGGAACATATTCTTCTTAGCAAAGTATTTCAAGAATGGAAGAAAAGGTACCCAATGTACTTAGCCTTACTATGAAACCAATATATAAGCACCCACACTTCCATATGAAAGCTATACCCAACTATTGCCCAAGATGAAGGGGAAAGAGGTGTGGGAGGGGTGGGGGGAGGACGGGTAGAGGGAGGGTAATTGGTGGGACCACACCTACGCTGCATTTTATAAGGTAACATGTTAAATCTACTAAGTGTAAAATATGAATATCTTAACACAATAACTAACTAAATGCAGTGAAGGCTAAATTAACCAGTTTGATGAAAGTATTTCAAACTGTATATAAAACCAGCACATTGCACCCCATAATTGCATTAATGTACACAGCTATGACTTAATAAAAATAAATATAAATAAATAAATAAATTAGGGACTGGAACATGTGTGGATTTTGGTATCTACAGGGGGTCCTGGTACCAATCCCCCCAAATCTCAATGGACTACTTTACCACAAATTGTGGGGCTTAAAGCAAGAGCAGTTTATTCTCTCAGTTCTGAGCGTTAGAAATCTGAAATCAAGGAGTCAGCAGGATTGTGTTTCCCCTAAAATTCTGAGAAGAATTTTTTTTTTTTTTTTGCAGTTTTTGGCCGGGGCTGGGTTTGAACCTGCCACCTCCAGTATATGGGGCCAGCGCCCCACTCCTTTGAGCCACAGGCACCGCCCGAGAAGAATATTTTGTTGCCTGATCCTAGCTTGCGGTGGTGGCCTGGCCCTAGCTTGCAGTGGGCATGCCTTCTTCTTTTCTTATGAGGACATCATGATGTTGGATTAGGGATAACCCTAATAAAAACAACTTGATTAAAAAAGGTCACCTTCCCTGGTACTGGAGTTTAGGAACTCAATGTATATTTCTCAGGAACCCATTACAAGCACCGGTTATATTGCAGGCAAAACATAAGGAGGTGAGACCACAGCAATAAGCCAGAGAAAGAAAGAAAGCCTTGCAGTGATTGACACAATATCTATCTTTGTTTTGGGCTCTATATTTATAAAGGAGTTTCTCTTGGTGTAATTTTTCCACACAGCCATTTCTTATTCAGCACACCAGTGCCGAACTCTACAAATTCAGCTTCTCACTAGATTTGGGCATAGACTTAAAAAGTTGTTTTCATTATATCTCCAGCTTCTTAATCTAATAGCAAATTAATGCTAACAAGTGTCAGAAACACATAACCACAACATCCCCTTGCATCTGTTTAACAGATGTGGAAACCCAACCTGCCTTATTACTCAGATTGTATCACAACATTTGAGAGCAGAAATAATGGTATGCACAGCCCTCCAATTATAGAATTAGACATGGTCCCCACTCAGTTGGCATGTTGACAAATTGGACAAAGACATGATGCAAACAAACATTAGGAAGATGTGAGTAACCGTGAGGAAATCTCAGCGAATGTGCCTGTTTCTTGCAGCATTCTTATTATCAATGATGAAATACTGAGTTTAATAGGAAGACTGAAAATCAAATTTAGACTGTTTAGCAAAAATAATGTATGCTTGCTAGAACATTTCAGCAATTTAAAGGAAACAGAAGTTAATTCCTCCCTGACTGCCTTCGTTTTCTATGCTTTTTTTGCTGTGTATATGATTTTAGGTGTGTCTATGTGCACTGCTTTAAAGAAAAATAGAACCATTTATGAATATATTTTTCAACTTGCTTTTGTTTGTACTAACAGTTCAATCCTATACTGAGTGGTATGTAATCTTCAGTAGTTATAGATTTACCAGTTTCTCCAGTTAAACCTCTAACGTTTTGCTTTTCATATTTTGAGACTATGTTAGTAGGTGCAAACACATTTAGGATTATTTTATCTTTTCAGTAGATTAACACTTTTATCATATAAAATTACTGTACCTGGTTCTAATACATGTCACCCTAAAATATGCTTTGTCTAAGATAAGAAAACAAACAACTGTCTTCTAGGTAGTGGTGTAACATTTTCATTTTTATTTATTTAATTATTTATTAAATCATAGCTGTGTACATTTGTGCAATCATGGGGTACAATGTTCTGGCCTCATATACAATCTGAAATATTTTCATCCAACTGTTCGACATTACCTTCATGGGATTTTCTTGTTTATTGTATGAAAACATTTGTATTCTTCATCTAGTTAAGTTTCATCTGTACCCTTCTAAAATGCACCATAAGTGTGATCCCACCATTTACCCTCTCCCCACCCATCCTCCCCCTCCCCTCCCTTTTCCCTTTCCCCATATTCTTGTGCTATAATTGGATCATAGCCTTCAAATGAAAGCTATTAATTAGCTTCATAGTAGGGCTGAATACATTGGATACTTTTTCTTCCATTCTTGAGATACTTTGCTAAAAAGAATGTGTTCCAGCTCCATCCATGTAAACATGAAAGTTCTCAAAAATTTGGGGGTTTTTTTTTGTCCATTTAAAAACATCTGGCTCTGTCTCTCTCTCACTCTCTACTTCTTTCTTTTCTTTTTTTCATCCCTTCCTTTCCCCTCTTACTTTCACTCTCTTCTACACATTCAGGGAAACAACTCTAGTAACAAACAAGCAACTATACAAGTGATCCCTGAAAGTATAGTCTTGAACTGTATACTTTAAATAGGTGAATTGTGGAGTGTGTGAACTAGTAAAAATGTTATTTTAAAAAAAATGTCTGTTGTAAGCACTACATAAATTAGTTTTGTTTCTTTAATCTGGTTTTATAATCTTGCCTTTTAAATAATGTACTATAAATTAATTGTAATGGCTGATAATTTAACAGTAGGTCCACTATCTTTTTTTTGTATTTTCTTCATCCACTTTTTTTGAAGTCTGCAATACATTTTTAATTCAACTTTTATTTTGAGGTAATGATAGATTGGACATGCATTGTAACAAACAAACAGTGATTCCTTGGATGTTTTACCTAGTTTGTTTCAATGGTAACTTCCATTTATCAATTTTTCCTTTCATGGATCATACTTTTGTTTGCAAGTCTAAGAACACTTTGCTCCACCCTAGATTCTGATTATTTCATTTTCTTTTTTCTAAAATGTCTGTGGTTTTACCTTTACCATTTAAGGCTATAAACCATCCTGAGTTAATTTCCACATGCGTTCATAGTTTCACCTGTGGATGTCCAATTGCTCCAGTATGAATTGATGAAAAACTTTTATTTTTTCTGCTAAATTATTTTTTCACATTTGTGACAAGTCACAAATATTTCGTGATTCTATTTCTGTGCCTATTCTGTTCTATCAGCATATGTACCTTCCCTCCACCAATGTCATGCTTCCCATATCTTAAAGTTGAAAAGACCGATTCAGTCGCCTTTGTTGTTTTTCACAGTTGTTTTTGCTGTTATGATTCCTCTGCCTGTCCGTGTGAATTTTACAATTATCTTATAAGTGTATTTTGCTTAGATGTAATACAAATGATGTTTAACAGATCCGTTTGGGGAGAACGGACATCTTTCTCACATCAAATCCTCCAATTAGTGAACACAGGATATCTTTCTGTTTATTAGATCATTGTTTTACTTCATTTGTCAAATGTGTAATTTTTAGTGTAAAGGTTCACATATTATTTCATATTCAATATTCTTGAGTGATTGTACATGCTGTTACATTTAGAACATTGGCCTCCATTTGTTTATTGCTAGCACAAAGACATGCATGTGACTTTTGCATATTTATCTCATATTCTGAAAACTTATTTAACTCACTTTTAAAGGTAGAATCTCATGTACTGACAAGTTATTTAACTCACTTTTAAAGGTATAAGACTATATTTTTGTAGATTCCTTGGAATGTTCTATTTGCAAACGGGAACTATTTTATTTCTTCTTTTTTTTAATTAGTACTTTTGCTTTTGTCTTACCTTTCTTTAACTGCTTGTAAATTTCTGTAATGCGTTTGGTGAGAGGGACATCCTTGTCTAATTCTTTCTTGGGAGAAGGAAAGAAGTAATGAAATACTTCACCATTAAATAGAATACTACATGTAGGGTTTTGATAGCTTTTTTTTTTTTCATCAACTTGAATAAACCCCCATTTATTTCTTTTTCTGAGAGGTTTATCATGAATGGATGATGACATTTTATCAAATGGTTTTTCTATATTAGTTGATATGATCATGTGAATATATCTTCAATACTTTGAATGTGGTAGATTACTCTGCTTGATTTACTTTTTTTAATATTGAACCATAATCAGTGGAATAAACTCACTTGGTCATAGTGCATAATTCTTTTTGTTGTTGTTTGTTGTTATTTGAAATTCATCGAGGGTATAAAGAATTAGGTTACAATGATTGCATTTTTTAGATAAAGCCCCTCATATAATTGTGTCTTGTCCCCAAGATACGTGCCCAACACCGTGAATCCCCATTCCCATCTCTCCTTCCCCTCCCCTTACTCCCTCCTTCCCCTACCCTCACCTTGTATTAGCTCATCTGCTGCCTGCATATTAGAATTGAGTACATTGGATTCTCGCTTCTCCATTCTTGTGATGCTTTACTAAGAATAATGTGTTCCACTTCCATCCAGGTTAATACAAAAGATGTAGACCCTCCATGCTTTTTAGTGGCTGCATAGTATTCCATGGTATCCATATACCACAGCTTGTTAATCAATTCCTGGGTTGGAGGGCATTTAGGCTGTTTCCACATTCTAATGATTATAAATTAAGCTGAAGTAAACAGTCTAGTGCAAACATCTTTATGATAAAATGATTTGTTTTCTTCTGGGTAGATGCCTAGTAATGGGATTGCAGAATCAAATGGGAAGTCTAATTTGAGTTCTTCAAGCATTCTCTGTACTTCCTTCTAAAAAGGCTGCATTAGTTTGCAGTCCCACCATCCGTGTAAAAGCGTTCCCCACTTTCCACATCCATGCCATTGTCTGCAGGTTTGAGACTTTGTGATGTGACCATTCTCACTGGAGTTATAATATTACTGAATTCTATATCATAATTTCTGTTAAATTTTTGGTGATTAGATTATTGAGGAAATTTGGTCTATAGTTTTGTACTGGTTTTGGTATCAAAGTACTATTAACCTCATAAAATTATTTCATTTTCTGGTACACATAAAATAAGGTCAATTCTTTCATATTTGGTAGAATTCTCCGGTGAAACAATCTGGGCCTGAAGATTTGACAGCAGGGGAAGGGGGAATTTTATTTTTTTTTTATTTCATTTTATTTTTTATTTGTAGAGACCGAGTCTCATTTTATCCCCCTCGGTAGGGTGCCGTGGCATCACACAGCTCACAGCAACCTCCAACTCCTGGGCTTTGGCGGACGATTCTCTTGCCTCAGCCTCCTGAGTAGCTGGGACTACAGGGGCCCGCCACAACGCAGGCTATGTTTCTGTTTTGCAGTTCGGCCAAGGTCAGGTTTGAACCCGCCACCTTCAGTATATGTCGCCGGCACCCTACTTGCTGAGCCACAGCGGCGCCAAAAGGGAGAATTTTAAAATCATGAACTCAATTTCCTTAAAAGTCATGGGCTATTTATATCCATTATTTCATACTAAGTAAATTATGATAGTTTATATTTTTTGAGGAAGTCTGTGTTTTTAGGCTAAACTTTCAAAATTGTGTGTTACATTTTCCTATCTTACTTTTCACGTCTGCAGAGTCTGTGTAGGTATCTCTTGCTTCATTCCTGATATCAGTCTTTTGTTTTTTTTTTTTTTTTTTTACCAGTTTTGCCAGAAGTTTGTCGATTTTATCAATATTTAAAAAATAGCTTTTCTTTCATTGACATTCTCTATGGTTTTAAAGTTTTAAATCTCATTGATGTTGTTCTCATCTGTATTATTTCTTATCCTCTTAGCACTGCTTGAATTGTGTCCCACAAATTTTGGTGTATTGTATTCTCATTTTATTCTATTCAATTTCCTTTTAAAATTTTCCTTTGGAAATTCCTGACTTATACAGAAATGTGTTTTTAGTTTCCAAGTATATATTTTTTTTCATTATGTATGATTTTTATTTTAATCCAATTTTGGTTAAAGAGCAAGTTTGTATGAATTTCAATTTTTTAAAATTTATGGTCCCATGTAAGGTCTATCTTGGTATGTTTCAAGGGAACTTGAAAAGAATGTGTACTGTGCTCTTGTTAGCTGGGGATTTACAAATGTTGATTAGATCCTGTTAGTCAATAATGCTGAGTACTTCTAAATCCTTGCTAATTTTATGTGTATTTATTCTATCAAGTGTTGAGAAATAGGTGTTTTAATTTACATCTTTACTTGTGAATTTGTCTGTTTTTCCTTTTGGTTTTATCAGTTTTGCTTCACATACTTGCAGCATTTGTTTTTTGATGTAAAAACATTTAAAATGACTATGCATTGATATTAATAGGTGGACACTTTTATCATTACGATGTCACTTTCCATCTGGTAATGTCCTTTCCTCTGAAGTCTTCCTTATATGGTATACATATAACCATTCCTGCTTTTGTTTGAGGAATACTTACAGGATATATATATTCCACCTTTTACTTTAACTTTTTAACTATCTGAAATATGCTTTTTAGAGACAGCTTTTATTGGATCATGTTTTTAGTCTAACTGCCTGTCTCTGTCTTTTAATTGGGATATTAAGCTCATTTAATATAATTATTGATAGGCTAGTGCTTAAATATCTTATTTTATATTTTGTTTTATCTCTTGATTTTTGTGTATCTGTTTTCTTTCTCCTATCTTCTTATGAATCACTTGAGAATTTTTTGAAACACCTTTGATGTAACTTTAGTATTGTTTAAAATTTTATTTCAAAACATTAAGGAGGTATAAATGTTTAAATGTCCTGCTGAAGGCAGGACTATAAGTGTGCTCATTACCTGAATACTGTTCATTATACCTGTTAGATATGCTTTTCCCCTCCCTCCTCCCTCCTTCCCCACTTGAATTTCAATGACTTCCCTCTGTGCACATGTTAATAATTGGTTAGTTCCAACTTATTAGCGAATATATGTGGTACATTCTTGAGAAACTTGACTTAGGATAATGGTTTCCAGTTCCAACTGTAAAATTCATCAAATCATCATTTTTTATGGATAATAGTACTCCATGGAACACATATATCACATTTGGTTAATCCATTCATAAACTGATAGATACTACGTTGATTCCACATTTTTGGAATTGTGAATTGTACTGTAATAAACCTTCACATGCCTTTTTGATAAAATGGCTTATTTTCTTTGGGATAGATAACCAATAGTGAGATCGTTGGATTGAATTGTAGGTCTACTTTTAGTTCTTTGAGGAATCTTCATACTGCTTTCCATAGAGATTGTCCTAATATACACTCCCACTGTTAGTGTATTAGCCTTCCATTACCTCTGCATCCGTGCCACCATCTATTTTTTCTTTTGACCTTTTCAATGAAAATAATTTTGACAGGAGTAAGGTGATTTCCTATTGTGGTTTAATCAGCATTTCCCTGATGACTAGTGGCTTTGAACCCCTTTTCCTGTGTTTTTTTGTTATTTGTCCATCTTCTTTTGAAAAGCTCTTGTTTATGTCTTTTGCCCCCTTTTTAGTGAGATTGTTTGTTCTTTCCTTGGTGATTTGTTTCACAACGTCCCAGACTCCAACAGGAAGAAATAGAGTTCCCAATCAGGCCAGTAACAAGCAGCAAGTTTGAAGCCCTAATAAACACATCTTCCAACTAAAACAAAACCTCAGGTCTTTGGTGGATTCACAACCAAAATTTACAAGATATAGAAAGAAGACCGAGTACTCAAACTGTAGGAATTATTCCATAACATCAAGAAGGAGGCCGTTCTTCCCAACTCCTTCCCTGAAGCCACTATTTGTGGAAATCAAAGCTGAGAAAGGACACAAAACAAAAGGAAAATGACAGATTAATATCTCTTATGAGTATAGATGCAAAGATTCTCAATAAAAACTAGCAAACCAAATTCAAAAACTGATTTATTGCTAGTGTTTTAATGTACATCTATTTTATTGCTAGTATTTTAATGTAAACTTAATTTCCCCATTAAGTTTTTTAAAAAAATATTTTGTTAGAGATTTAGGGGCTCTATATTTGGCTGTAAATATGGGTCACTTTGCCAGATTCCCCACATTTATTTAGGGTGTTCATAATATTCCTCTGGAAAGTTGTCAACTGTATGGGATGAGTAAGTGCCTCTTCATTGGTCCTAGACAGAAAGTCCGATCTTCCTGGAGAGGTTGTCCCACTGCCATGTACATGCTTCCATTTGGGGTCAATGGCTGGATGCGGTCAGAAATAAAGGCAGCAGCTTTGCACAAAATACAAAAAGAGAAGGCTCTGCACCTGAGGCTTTAGTGGCTAAGGCACCAGCCATATACACCTGAGTTGGTGGGTTTGAATCCAGCCTGGCCCGCCAAACGACAATGATGGCTGCACCCAAAACATAGCCGGGCATTGTAGCAGGCACCTATAGTCCCAGCTACTTGGGAGGTGGAGGCAGGAGACTCGCTTGAGTCCAGGAGTTGGAGGTTGCTGTGAGCTGTGATGCGACAGCACTCTACCCAGAGCTTGAGGCTCTGTCTCAAAAAAAAAAAAATACAAAAAAGAGGGTTCATGTTTTAGTTGATCTATTTATTCTTCTGAATTTTATTTCCCTTTAATTTACTCTGACACTTCATAATCCTAGTGTTAGGGCACCAGATGTATGCTTGTCTTTATGGGCTTTTATCAGATCTTTTGAAATCTATAATTTGACAAGCAATGTCTAAGTAAGTTTAATCATGACCTTTATTGTATTGTGTAGTAAAAGGAGTAATTTAATTTTATTTTCAGTTCTTGTAAGACCAGTGTTAACAACAAGACTGAATACCTTTCATTTCTATTTTCCACCTCTTCCTGTTGATGAGACGTTTTATTATTGGTAAGAGAAGCCCAACATCTTGGAGCAGAAAGTCCTTCAGGAGCTGCCATAAGAAGGAACTGAACCCTTGAATGGACATCAGACTGAGCTTAGAATAGATTCTTCCCTTGCTGTGGAAAACCTGAAAGTGATTGGATGTTGAATGGAAGAAAAAACACAAAAATCAAGTCCTGAGAGCTCAAGTTACTGAGGATGAGAATAAGTGCTAAGGGAATCCACCGCTGCTTAAGTGACAACTGTGGTTTATCTCAGCTCCCAAACCTCATTCTCAAAATCTGAATTCAGCTGGCGAACCAGCAGAGACAAAGGCCCATGTCCAGGTCCCACACATACACAGTTACACGTGCTCCTGGGCATCAGGGTAAGGACAGTAACCATGCTTACTCTCTCAATGTAGTTAACATTTACCTGATACAAGCCAGGTTTATTAACTCTGTGCTGCTCTGTCTACTCCCTTCAAACTTAGTCCATTCCATAATAATGGACTAATTTGGCTTCCCATAATGATAGGAAAGCATAGAGTAGGAATTAGCAGGCCAAAATGCAATATTAAATAATAATAGAGATAAATCCTATGACAAAAAAATCCCAGGAGTTAAGTCACGCAAGTGAGGATTATAATTTTCCTAACTAGGAAATGACTGGTTATATGAATGAACATGTCAACAAATTTTTGCCAAGCTAATAAATAAAGAAATGAAAGGACACCTTCTCTTCATCCAATTAAGATAAATTTATTTTGTTTTAGCTCACATTTTGATACGATAATTGTAGCATGACGGTAAATATCAGAACAGGCAGGGGAATCATTCCAGGGAAGTGGTTATTTTCTTAACTAGCAAAATATTTCTGGAATTTTTGCTGTCTATATCTAAAGCAAATTTAACAAAGATCATGTTTATTAAAAGTCCCTTTGGTTTATCCCAGATTACTTTTCAAGATCTAGTACTTTACTCCCCTTATTATTTCCCTATCACCATGTTTTCCCTCATTTTAAATTCTCCATTGAGACTGCTTACCATGTCGATTATCCCCAAACCCTCACTTTATAAGTTGAAAAAATGGTATATTCCATAACCCCAGAACAAATATAATTTATAAAAAAAATAATTTGCAGTGCCAGCTCTTTGGAGGGAATTTTTTGCCTCCTCCGTGCTTGTGTCTAATGAGAGCATGTGTCTCAAGCAGGAGGGGATTGTACCGTTTGGGGTCCCAGATTGCTTGCCCTATTTAGCATTATTATTTTTTTTAAAGTTGCAATTAGTATTAGCCTTAAGAAATGAATGAAAATTGGCGATGAATGAAAAAGTTAATAGATGTTAGTATTGTAATTAGCAAGGGTCTGATCTTGCAGGAGTGTTTTACGACTGCAATCTTGGAAGACATGTGTGTCTCTGGTCTGTCTGCCTGGAGCTTTGCAGCCCAATAGGAAAGAAAGCAGCCAGTGGAGAAAGGTTGGATTGCCCTCTTCTTGGTGGTGAAGAGGATGCAAGGAAACATATGAAATCCAAGCCTTGTTCAACCTAACAGACATACCTTTCTCCTAGGAAAGTCAGAACAGAAGACATTACAAGTTTGAATGGGCTGGGGCGCAGGCCTAATGAAATTGAGAGGATGCTTTTATCTCCATAGGAAAGAAAATAGAGCAGTTGGATGGGAGAAAGGAAGCATCTAGACATGCTGATGGAAAAGAGTGACCTTATTTTGAAAAGGAGCATCTTGAATTTCCCTTTGTGCAATTTGTCTACCATTTGCCGAGGGGGCACCATTCTCCTCAGAGTCAGTCCTCTGTCTCAGTGGCATAGAAGTAAGTTTAGAAAAAGTCTGTAGAGAAAAAGAGACAGAGAATCAAGATAAATAATATTATTTGTATCAGTTCTGAGGTAAGTGTCAGCATAAAATTTTAAATTGAAAATATATTTAATTCACTATTTGTAATAATAAAAATATATGTTTTATGCTAATTAAGTACAAAAAAAACTGAAACAGACGCATCAAATGTTAATAAGGATTAAAATCTCTGGTGAAGGTGTGTGAATTATTTTGTTTGTGGGTTTTTTTCTTCATGTTATAGGTTTTCTTTAATAATTTTTATAATCAAATGAATGCTTTTTATAGTAAAGCATTTTTTAGCATTTTTAATACTATGATAATACAAGTCTTTTGTTTTGGAAAACTTTTCTTGAATTATGGATTTGAGTATCCTGTTTGTTATTTTGGATTGTTTCAAGTCTTCATTTATGTATAAGCTAATCCTCTTCTTTTCTGCTACAACTGTCCCTTTTTGTAAGAATTTTTAGTTCCTTTTTGATTTCTATTTAATTTTGGTTGCTTTTTAAAATTTCTATAATATTTCACTATATTTCCATAATGTCCATTCTCCTTTATCTTTTTCTAGTTAAAATTCTTTTTTTTATTTTATTATTTTTCTCTTCTTCTATTGGGAATTCTGTCAAATTATACTCTTTTGTATCTTATTTTGTGTCATTGTTTTCCTTTTGTCCCTGAATTTTAACATTTGAGCTTTTAAGTCTTCCTTCAAATAACTAATTGCTTCTTATTATGTAAATAAAAAATGGATAAATGTTTCTACCATTTTTTATAAGTCGAGTTACAACATTTTTGCTTGTGAGTCATCATCTGTCAGAAAATCATACTATTTATTAATATTATTTTAGTGAATTTTTTTAAATCTAAGCTCCGACAGTGATTTTTATTTATTTATTTTTTTTCTTTATTTACCATTGTGACATTTTATTCAGTTTGACTGGACCAGCTCTATACAAGAAGTTTCTTTGGTCAGAGTGGTATCTTAGTAGTGTTTCAGCTCTTTGATTTCTCAAAATGCAAATCTAAATTATTCTCAGTTGCCCCAAATCCTATGTCTCTGTGATTCTCCATATAACCCCACTTTTCTCTGTTTCTATAAACCAAACCCAGTCCCCGACTCCTGCTGCCAGCAGTTCACCTCTGTTCCCACTCCTGCTGTTCAATAAAAAGGTAGAGATAGTTCACGGTCGGATGTGCCTCTCATCTTCAGAAAGTGTACATGTGCTGGTGCTTCTGAAAGCTGCTGCGACACAGCCCTCTCGCCACGTCCTTTCTCTGGGGCTCTGTCTCTCTTTTTCCTCCCATGAAGCTCTTTTATTAAGGTTCTGGGCAGTCACATGTGTACTTTGGAGTGTGCAGACTATGATTACATACATACTGTACAGAGTTTGATTTTCGGGCTTTCATTATCCCCATCTCTTTTGGATAAGTGGAAGGAAAAGTCCTTATTGTGACCTGAACAGTTGGAAGAAAATAAATATGAGATTACACCTATGAGTTGTGGATTGCTGCTTCCATTCTTAGTTTAGAATGGTTTAGAAAACATTTTTATAACTCCATGTCACACTCATCTATGTTTTCTTCTGATATACCCTTAGGAGCACTTTTTGAAGTAAATCTTTATATTATTAAATGTTCATGTGAAACGAGAATCTAAATCTACTCTTGCAAACAGCTACTAGCATTCCCATCAAACTTCACTAAATAATCTACTGGACAAAGAAAATGTCCAGTTCATCACCTTTAAGATTTTGTTATCTATGCCAGATCATTTTGATTATTTAGAGGAAACATTTTAAATCTATTGCAGAGAAACTTTTCTCTCTCTTTTTTTTTTCCTTTTCAACATCACAATGTCAAATTTTCCAAAACTGACTTGAAATCATTGTGGAAATTAAAATAAACTAATACGTTAACATAATACTATTGACTTAAAAATTGTTAAGTGAAGTTCAATACTCTTCGTTAATCTTTTTTCTAGAAAAATGAAAACCTTGCAAGGCAACAGGATCACTGTCCAGTTAATCTATTTTCAGAAAGAATACTTGGCACTCCCTCAGACCCTCCGTACTTAAAAATGTGTGTGATGAGTTATACTTACAACTTAGCCTGCTATAGATTGCTTGGATAAAACATTTCTCCTCACCACATAGAAAGCAATATCTACCAATTTCTTTAAGATGATGAAAGAGAAGTCTTAAACTTTACTTATAGGCAACCTATTAATTTTCTCCTTGGTGACATTGGCATTTTAAAAGATGGGCAGTTTAGAGTAACTTCATTTCATATGATTCCCCTTGTACTGAATGTCACAGAAGTTTATCATAACTTGTCTCCCATTCTTCATGACTTATGCTGATTTCACCCTATCTTCAGAGTCTATCTATTATATTGATAGTAAAGTGGGCAGGAACCAGTTAAAAAGCCTGTGTTAATGTCATTGTATCTGGCACCATAAATTTATTCAAATGAAGCCACTAAACCCCAAAACATTTATGCAACTTCTAATTCAGCATAACTAGCTCTTATGATAAATGGTTGACATCAGTAAATAATTTATTTTTCTTAACAACTGTAAGTTATCCAATTTCAATTAGAAATCAGAAAAGTTACTGAAGAACCCAGGAAAGCATTTTAGTCTGAAAATGGTGTTCATGACCAAAATGTCTGGAGAATTTCTTGTATAACCAATAACCTTACTTTCCACTTAATTCCAAAAGATCCCCAAATTTTCTTAATTACTGGAACCATTATTGAATTAAACAATAAGCCATCTTGAAGTTGTTATCTTACAAACAGTAATAAGTTCAGATATGCATATAAAGTCCGTCTCTATACTTTGCAGTCACAATACAGGTAAAATTATACAGAGAACAAATTATTTAATGCTTATTGAAACAGATTCCTCCAGTTCAAACACTATTCACTATTTGAGTGAAATGAATAGAACTCTAGTTGTCTGAAAGAGATGTTCAGCTTCCAAAAGTGGTTGGCTTCCTCCCAGAAAGTCATTGACAAAGTGACACTTTATGGGTGATAAAGTGATATGAAGAGGTACTTAGACATTATGAGAGCACACATCTGCTAATAACTGGAATTTCCCTCAGAACAGCAGTCACTTCTTTTGGATATCTTCAATAGTATCAAATCTTCATCTTTTTTAGGGTAGATCTGCTTTATGATCTAGTCAACTAGGAGGCATTGTTCAGCAGTTATTCCATGCATTTGAAAACTCGCAGAAAATCTTCTACTAAACCCCAAATAAATGCATTTAATAGCAAATTGCACTTAGTCACCATACGTTGTTATAAAATACAAATTCAGAAACCATAGGCATTTCAGAATATAGCAGAAGTGGATTTTAGTGCTTAGACTTCTAAAACATGATACAATCTTTTAAATTGATGCTCAGCAAAAAAAAAAATGAATGATTTACCTAATCTAATAAGGAGTTAATGTCTTATGAACACATAACTAATTAGTAGATATCATGCAATTTAATGAAAAGCAATTATGAATAGTACATATTCATGTGTAAACTTAACTCCTTTTTACTTTTTTGATTTGTTTAGTATAGAAAGTTGGCATCTTAGAAGAGTACAGGCGAAACCTACTAAATGCAGAATACAAATGTCTTCTTGCAGTAACTAAGAAAATGTCATGAAGGCTGTGTTAATCAGTTTGATGAAAATCGTTCAGATTGTATGTGAATCCAGCCCATTGTACCCCTCTATTACACTAATGTACACAGCTATGATTTAATAATAATAATAATAATAAAAAGAAAGTTGTATCTTTTTTCTTTTACACAGGTATGTTGTGCCTATTGAGATATTGCTTTTTCCATCACCACCTTTATTTTAAAGACATTTTTATTCTGTTTCTCTCAACTTTGCCTTTTTTTCTCTATATTTAACCATGCATAGTTATATCCTTTATTTACAATTTTACCTTTCACTTGACTCACTACCCTGAAAAACTATCTCTCTTGTCCTTTTTAGGGTTGTAGATAGATGAATCACTCTGATTCTTATATGCTATATGAAATATTGTAGTCATTATTCTAACAATAAATAAAACATTTAAAATAGAGATGAAGAAAGTGCTGAAAATGGAAGGAGTTACATGGTAGTTTCAGATTTGTATAAATCATTCATATACAGAATAAGCTTTGTGGTAGGAAAAATGGATTGTATGAGAAATGTTCACAAACTGAAAATGACGGAACCTAGACGATTGGCTATGAGATGGCACTTGGGAGGTTTTTGAATGAGGGAACTGGAGAGATGGTACATCTACTTCTTGAAATTAGCAATCTCGGTTTTGAAAGAAAGACTCCAGAAGATGTTATGAGTTAGAAGTATAATACTTGGAAGATTTCTAGCTGCAGCCATAAGATAGGTAGTTGAGTTTATATGTGCGTAAGCCTAAAACTCAAAGGTCTAACTTAGGATGGAAATAAACATTTGAAATCTGTTGGCCAAAGTTAATCAACTAAACTGTAGACATGGATGAGTTTGCATGGGAAGATATTATAAAATTATATGAGAACAGGGCCTAACATCAAAAGTCAAATAACCCTACAATGAAAGGTCAGTAGGAGAGGACAAGTCTGTAATAGAAGCTTATGAATCGCAAGAGTTGGGAAAACATTGTAAACCAGGCCAAGGGAAGATAATTTTGTAAAGAAAAACTTACCAACAGGGCCAAATCTGGATGAGACCTCAGGTAAAAGAAAAAGAGTCCATTGAATCTGAAACACGGTGATCCCTGTGGGTCTCAGCCAGAGTTATTTTGTAGAGTAGTAGAACCATAATTTTAATAAATGTCTACTGTTTTTTCAATCCCCTGGAGGTGAGCCTATACTATAATGCAAAAATTATATGCATGTGGGTCAACAGTTGACCTACTGCTTTTTTGGGTCTTATTTCTCCTTGAAATCTATTTGTTGATAATGCTGATGACCCATCTGCTGCAGCTCCTCTTCCTACTCTTCCTTCCCTGCTCCATTTCTGTTTCCAACCTAGTGTTTTCACGTCCTTTCCACTAATCTGCCTTCCAGTTTTGCTTTGTACTTGCAGAGGTACCTGAAGAACATAATAATTCCTTAGAGTAATATAGTCACTGCAGGGGGGACGCACAAGGGCCAGGACAGCCAATTTGGCAATGATAATGTTCTGTGAAACATTCTGGAAATTTTTATTTTGCCTCCCGGAAAACACACTTTTTATTGTATTTCTCATTAGTAAATAATCGGTGTGTGAAAATGTAGAAAGTAAGTTGCTCTAATAAAGATATTAATAACACAAAAGCCCAAAGTTAAGAAGACTCAGGGACCCCCCCCTTTTTTGAGACAGGCTCGCTCTCTCTCTGTTACCCAGGTAATGTGCAATGAGTAGTGTGCTCATGGCTCACTCTAACCTCAAAACTACTGGACTCAAGAGATCTTCCAGCCTTAGCCTTCTGTGTAGCAGGGACTACATGTTTAGGCCGCCATACCTGGCTATTTTTTTTTTTTTTGGTACACATGGTCAACAGTGCAATCCCCATCTTCAGGTTGCTAACGCTTCTAACTACGTGCATTCCTCACTATTATGTCCAGTATTTTCAGAGTTGCACAAAGTCCTTGAAGATAAATAGATATGAATGGTCACATTCAAATCCTAATAATTTATTCATTAATTGAATTATAAAATATTTCCATGGATCATAACTTTAAATAATTTAATTTTATTGTATTTGGTCACCTTCCTTCATGATGCGAATTATCCCACAATAATTTCTTTACCTACCAAATGCTGAAGATCAGTTTCTAACCTTTGAATTCATTAATGTAGGCTTTCTAGAAACAAACCCTCTAGTGGCACCGTTATAGAATCATATATATTTATAGTGACTAATAATGTGGTCTTTTAATACAAAGCACATAAAAGAAAGACTTGAAACGTCAAGTCTCCTGATTTTAGGATGCTTTTATTATATCAAATTCCACTTAAAGGGAAATCATTATTATGTAAATGCTACTGTCAAAACCAAATCATCTAAAACATGACGAATGCAGCTTATTCCTTCACCAAGGAGACAAAAAGAATAAAAATTAAAAATAAAGAAGAAACACATTCTAAACAAATATGATAATTTGAAGTTCATATCATAATGCTGAGCTGATCTTCTTTGCATTGCTGTGCTCAGATTTTCAATTGTGGCTATAAATGAAAATTTTAATGCCAAAAATTAAAACAAAAGAGGTGGGTAAAATTATGTTTATTTAGATAAGACAGCAGGTGAAAATTAGAATTCTAATTTTGTTTTTTTGACAGGTTGTTGCCCTTGCTTCAGAATTTAGGCGACTCGTGCAATAATGTATATCTATATTTTCCATTTACCCATATTTGATAGAAAATAACTGTTTTTGAAACTTAAGAAATACTGAATTTAAAATACTTCATGTATTTGTTTTACAATTTCAAATATAGACAAAATGCTGAATTCATAAGCAATGATTCCATTAATGAAACCTATATTGTAGTTCTGACACTAATTACACTTTTAAGAACAATAGTCCACTTAATGGTTTCATTCTTTGGAATTTTTT
This sequence comes from Arctocebus calabarensis, assembly GCA_963573935.1. Classification (NCBI taxonomy): domain Eukaryota; kingdom Metazoa; phylum Chordata; class Mammalia; order Primates; family Lorisidae; genus Arctocebus; species Arctocebus calabarensis. The sequence goes on from CAUYON010094714.1 coordinate 18,979, forward strand.
TTTTTTCAGTTTTGGCTCGTGCTGGGCTTGAACATGCCACCCTCGGTATTCAGGGCCAGCACCCTACTCCTTGAGCCACAGGAGCCACCCCATTCTTTGGAATTTTGATTAATTCATCATTTTTTGGTCACTAGCATAATCACCTCACCTTGTATAATACATGCTGTCTCCTTAATGATAAGCAAAAATTATACATTTAAAATATACTGTAAATTATTAGAAAAGTACTTACAATATACTTGGTGTCCATTTTTGCCATTTTTAAAGGGAAACTAAATCTTTCAGATTAAGACTAATTTTACATTTTTGGTGCACTACAATTTACAACTTCTCTCCACTTCTTTGTTTTGCTTTCTTGTTCCCCAGTTACTTTCAGGAATGTGAATCTCAGTAAGTTACATTTATTTTGAAATAAAAATGTAGTTCAAAACAAGTTCCATTGCCAGTGGAAATTTTCTTCAGGTGTCTGTATTTTTTTAAGAGTCTGTGATTTATTTACACATTGCCTCGCTGTAAGCCACTCTGTTCTATCATAATAAAACCTACAAACAAAGGATCTGCTCTACGGAGCAATGTTGATATAATCCTAACAGTATAAACATAGTGCTTGTTTGTCAAGAGCGTTTCCAAAGATCATTTCATCAAAGTAAAAATATAACATTTTAATAGCAATTACCATTGTGCACTTGAAACTTTGAAAATATTTATAGGAAATTACAATAATACACATTTTCTTTCACATCTACTCAGACACTGCTGTATTTATACCAAAGAAACTAGTAATTTTTATTGTTCATGATAATCACCTCAAAAAAATAATGTGTTTTTTTTACCTAAGGCTAAACATAATTATTTTCTTGTGGAGTTAGCTTGCTAAACCACTAAGACTATTGTTGTCCTCTACCTGGATATTCAGATTTTATTTTCAGAATTTGGATAGCAAATTATAGACCTAATTTCTTTTTCAAATGTAAATCAAATACACATAATAATATATGTGTGTATCTATGTCTATATTTAAGGCATGGGTAGAATAATAAACTGTGTTTTTTCCAATAAAAAATTAATTCCTCCTCTTTTTAATCTGAGGAATATCAAAAGTTAAATTTTCAACTAAACACATTTAAATCTTTCCTCTGCTTTTTATATTGCATAACTCAACCAAACATATCTACTGTTGATTAAATATATAGTATTTTTAAATATTATATTTGTATAAAGTTAGTAGAAAATCAAAGAATAGGAGATGAGTAAAGGGTTAGAAAAATATATAAAACATTCTTTAACATAAATCATAGCCGAAATATAAAAACAGAAGTGAAATTGCTCTTATAAAGTTTGTCTAGGGATGTGAAAAGTGTTAAATAGCCAAAGTCAAATGTTAAAAAGGAGTAATAGAGAATTAATGTAACACTCAAAACCACCTAGCATTAGTATCTGGACTATAGTAGATACTCAATAAAGTTAGCGGAATCAATTGAAAGGATGCACATTAGTAATTAGGGAAGGTATTTGTACGCATTTTGAAAATAGAGTGAGTTGGTACAGTTTTAACATGTTTGCATTTTGAAAGTTTCCATAAGGGACATTTCCTTCATTTAATTTATTTGCCTTTGCTTTAATTGATTTTTCAGAAAATCCCTTATGGTGGCAATGATTCCCCAGGGTGCCAATTTTGAAATTGCGCTATGCTTAATTTTTAAAAATCAACAAGCTTAGGCAAATGCACGAGTCTAGGAAGAAAAAAATATCCACATACTTCCTTTCAATTGATATCTAAATGCTGTCAGAATTTTTATTGATGTTTAAAATGAAACACTAACAAATAGTTTCAGGATACTGGTTATAGCATTTGTGTCTCATAACGTCATCAAAGAGACAGTTAAAATTATTAATTAACGTGTTATCAAACATAATGTATTGATTCTGAAACATATGCTGACGGATTTCCCTGCCTGAAACTTAAATGCTTCCCAGGTTGAGCTATGTCCAATATTGGGTTTGTATTTGTTTTTTAGCAATGGTGATCTCGTCTATTTCCCCTAGACGACTCAGCCAAAAGCAATAAGTCATGAATTATATTGTGTGTAAAGAAACTTGGGTAACTATTACCAATAACAAATAAGTATAAGATGCCTTTAGAGCTTACAAAGTATTTTTCATAAGAAGAAATACAACAGAATCATTCACAAACATTAATTTATCCCTCATGCATTAACGCACTGGAGTCCGCTCCTCTTGCCTAATAAAGATAATTGTTAAACTATCAAGAATGCAGCAAGCTGAGTTGACACGATCATTATTAAAAAGAGGTGTAAATGAAATAAATATAAAATAAATGAAATAAATTACATGCAAAACTTAATTTCTATCTATTGTAGGAATATGTACTATATTTTACTAATATTTGTGCTTTTGAAGTTTTTTGCAGTTATTGGATTTGTATGGTGAATACTGTCCCATAAATAGTATGAAGTAATGTGAAATACTATATTATATTATGAATATAATGGTGTACAACTGTCTATCTCTTCCCAGGTGCATTGGTAGCTTGAAATTGGGCATAATGGAAGGATATATACCGCAAAAATCAGCAAATGTCAAAAATCAGACAATTATTTTCCTGGCACAACACAGATCGCACGGACCACTCACATATATAGAATGTCTTATAGAAGCTGAAATTTAAATTCAGAGTAATTAATTGAATTACTTATTGCCCCTTATAAGTGTGAGAGCCAATCTGTTCTATCTAACTGTAAGTCATGGTTTTCTGGGCTAGAAAACATCATAATGGTCCACTTTCCTGAGCTCTTCCTGAGTGATAATTTTTCTAACAAATATTTAATGCTTCTTGTCTTAATTGTCACAAAATTTTTGTAACCTTTATCCTTTTTTATAGATGAAGGAAATAATAACTTTGAGAATTTGTTTTCATTTTCCAGAGTTGGGATTTGAACTCAGACCTCCCTGGCTGTAAAGGCAGAGTAAAGACTTTAGTCCTCTACTCATTCAGAGGTGATTTAAAACAGAAAAAGTGAGTGGGGTAACAGCACAAAAGAGAGAAAATCATTTTGAATATTATTGATATCACACTTGGGAGTCCCTTTTAACTGTGACTACAACCCTCAGCTCTATTTAAATATTAGAAAGTTGTTATAAATGTTTTTACACCCTTTGCTCCTTTTCACCCTTTGCTCTCTGAGTACACAGGCGTATTGTTAGGATTTTCTAATTTAAGTATAACTTTGGAAGAAGAGGAAGCCAAATTATAACCTCCATTCATTATGAGACTTGAATCTTATTTTAGGAAGCATTTCCAGGAAGCAAAATATTATTTGAATATAAAATTGCATTTGTTTATTGTCTCACTTTTCTAAGGTATTTAAAGTACCATTAATTTCAAGTCTATAAAAATGAAAAACAATAAAATATGAAATGATTGATGCTATTATTGAAGGATGTTTTTAAAGAAGTAGAGTTTTGGTAAAAGAGAGACACGTAGAGAAATATGAGTGATAAAATTCAGCAAAGAACAAAGCACTAAATATCATAAACAAAATTAGTCTTTGCGGGGGATGGGGGAGACAGGAAGGGGATTAAAGTACAAAGGAAACTTAGTCTAGTAACAGTAAAAACGGACAGATGATGTCTTTAGAGTTTCCAAAAGGGTTACTAGCCAATGAAGATGTTGCTATTTTGAATTAACATACGACTTTCTAAATTACATACAAACTCGTGCAAGAATGAGACATATTCAAATATTTTCTGAAAACAGGTATTTATTCTTTTGTTGTTACCATATTTCTTATCTCATTCCATTCTTATATTGAGTTACCTCAGTAGAAAAATTTTCACTTAAAGGTAACTTAAATAATAATTGAATTAATTTTTCACTCAATGACAGCTGGCGTCTAAAAGCAATAAGGATCATTATGCTGTGGGAGATAAGTTTTGCTTTTTGAATATCAGCTAGATCATGAACCCCACATAATTTTTACAGTTGAAATTCAAATAATACAAGTCTGGTTTTTTTTTACTCTTCAATGAATAATTTTATTGTCAAGTGTCAGAAAATTATTTAAAAATAAATCTGTGCTTTTTTTCCTTCCAAACTGACAGGAAAAAATACTATACTACACAAATGAACTGAGAAATAGCTATAAATATTTCCCTTTAATCACAGTTTTACTAAAATGTTGTATCTGGGAAAATATTTTGAAAAACCTCAAAATGTTCAGAAATGTAAATATTGGTATTAAAGAGAAACAAATTCTCTTTTTATAGTATGTATTGCAATTGTGTAACAAAAAATGAATAATACTGACACCTGAAACTCAAGAATAGATAGTTATTTTCTGCTCTTTTCACAGATTGAAAAAAATTTATTGTTCAAATGCTACAATGATAATAGAAAAAGTAGGCATTTACCCAGTCTTCATGCATGGAGCTGTGTTATTCATTTCTTTTTCAGATTGTACAAACTCATGTAAAGTGGTAGAGTACTCAAACATTTCAACTTGTATGTTAAGCTGATAGCTTTCATGTAGAAATGAAATTCTAATTATTTTTAGCCATTTAATTATTTTGGATTCCATGACATGCATTTTACCTTACGCCATCATTAAGTCTATAAATGCCAGAGATAATGCATTGAGAAACAAAAATATCTATTTGATTGGTAAGTTAATTTTATAAACATTTTCCAAGCTATAATACAATTTTGTTTTAAATATTATTTTCTAAACCCATTTTTTTAAAATTCATGATTGTGATTAAATCACTGTTAAGATATACCATCTTCTCTCCAGATACCTAGTTATGTATCTTTTGGCATACAAATCCAAAATATATTTTGTGTGTAAAATTAAAAACTTCTGTTATATTAAAAATAGCAATCTGGAACAGAGATTCATGTTTTATTTCAACTAGCCATTGTATTTTTTCTCATACATTGTGACTTTAAAAGTTTTGATGATTGCTATTAGTATAACTTAAAATATAAAAAAAATTATAATTTTAAAAATTAAGATTAATCAGAACTTACTCTATAGCATTCTACCCAATTTCTCAATATTTATAATGTATTGATGAAAGTAATAAACACCAATAATTAATAAGATAATATTACTTCTCAGTACTATCAGACTGATTCACTCTACTTTGTTAAACATTATATGGTTTCTATCCCTATAAAAATAATAGTCATTTATTGTTATTAAATATAGATTATTATTAACTTTTAAAAAACTGATTCAACTGAAGTATATATTTGAACTTGAATTAGAAGTTTAATAAAATAGAATTTGTATAAATACATAATTTTATGTTTAGAAATTGGAATGAAAAGAGTTTTTAATGAGTAAAGTAGATAAACAACAGAGATAGAATGTTCATAACAACATCAATCTGATGTTTTTATTAAGCGGTTTTATGTACATAGAGTGTGCATCTGGCTAAAAATGTTCCTGAGAAGGCAATGTTATACGTCTTTATTCATATTGTTATTTATAGTCATAATAAACATTTGATAAATATTGTATTCTTTTTGCAAGACAGAAGGAAATTTTACTGTGTAGAAATTACCAAGACTGCCCCAGAGTCAGCTACTTTATGACAAATTCAGATATTTTCTGATTGCTTTAACAAGATCCAAAGCTGATTCAAAAATATGGACAGAGAATGTAAGAATAGGACTGAAGAAAATATTCTCAACAGTTTCATTTGGTTCCAGCGACAATGACATACCAAGTAAGTGTATTACTTATCAGAGACATTGTGTTTTTTGTTTCGAAAAATTCATTTCATTATTGGAATTTCATGCATTGTTTCACTATTTCCTGAATGCAAGAGGCTAGCTAAAAATTCAGAATAATATACAGCCTGGATGAATTAACTTACTCCCCATTTTGTGAACTTTTTACCACTCCTTTTTTTAAAAATAAGAAGAATAAAAATATTTAGAAAATACCAGGTCTTTAGCTTCCTAATTTTGCATGGTAAATCGTAGAGTTTGCTTCATCAAATATGAATCTTACCCTGAAGCTCATGTCAACCTATGTTATTTTTAATTAATAGAAATAGTTGCTTCCACAAACACGAGACATTTTTAAAAACTGAAAAGCTTATTATTTATTTTTTTGGATAATTTTAAAGAGAAAGGGGCTTTAGACTTTATTTTATACCATCCCTATATTTTTCTTGAGAGGGAACTGAGGCCAGAGGAATTAAATAATTTATTTAAATTGCATATCTACTTAAAGGCACTTAGAGGATTTTCATCCTAAGAAATGTAGAGAAAGAATGATACTCTGTAGTAGCCATTTCCTTTTTCTTTTCTCAATAGAATTACTCTATCTGTGAAGCTACAGAACATCTCAGAAAACATAGATATCCTCTTACAGACAAAGTTGTGAGGCTTTATGTGTAGAGATCTGTTTGTGTGGGGTGTGAGTGTGTGGGTTGTCTCTCGTACCTCTGGAATTGATGAACTTATCTGATTATTTTCTCCATCACTGCGCGTTAGATATAAGTATGAATGAAAGATACTCCTTTTTGTTGGCCTACTTTCTAGCTAATGTCCTTTTTGGCTAGGGCTTCTTTTTCTATTCTTTCAGATAAAGCTTTATCTGAAAAGCCATATGAAATAAGACGTGAAAAATAGGAAGAAAGACTATCCAGTGTGTTTTATCACAGAATATCAGAACTATACTTCGGCGCTTTTGACGATTGTGTTTTGAAAAACACAAAATCATCTCAGAGCAACGTGATAAAATTTCATTGTCTATTGTGATTTCCCTGTTGTAGCCATAGCTGATGCCAACACATGTTCTGCATAAGTAGAGAAACACAAATTGAACTCAAAATGCCCCGAGTGTATTGTCCTTCATAACACCCTGGTGTCCTGTGTGTGGCTGAATGAATAACAAATGACCGAGCTATTAAGATACTAAACAAAAGTCATCTAGGCCCATAATACTGATGTTACAGCATCTGAATACTGTATTTGCTTTCGCTACTTTGTGTAGAATAAATCTTTCTATTTAAAAAAATATATATTCACATTGAGTTTGGTGGTAATTTGCTCCAGGAATTTTTAAAAAGGGAATCCAGCCTTGGTGTTTTCTTTTCTTTTCTTTTTTTTTTATTTTCCAGGAGGTTCACATGTCTAATGCTACAGACATATTTATAATGATGTGATGACGCAACTTTCAAGTTTTCTTTATAAAGTCCAGTTGTAGAGATGGGTTTTTATGAGTTTGTTTTCTTCATCGTTAACTTTCAAATTTACAACTAAAATGGAATCTGTCCAGCGGTTCAAGTACAAAGCATTTATGGTTATACATTCAGATTTCTTTTGGTATGATTAAAATCGAAATGTCAAACTGTTTCGAGAAAGCACAAATAAAGGACACTTAAGTTGACCATATATAGGTATGGTGCATGTGTATGTGTATGTACGGTAGGAATCAGGGAATGTGTATACACTATCTCCCCTCCACAGAGCCAGAACCACAAGTGAGTTTATTACTATCATTTCTAGTGTGAACTCTGGTCCCGGTGATACACTTGCACACGCATGTGTGTTATATGTAAGATTGTGCGCACAGGGATATTGTATAGTCATATTACTCTGTTTTCATTCATCTTTCAGAAATATCCAGATTATTATTATTTATTATTATTAAATATCCAAATTATTAAATTGTAAATAAAAAATTTCCCATTGCCGAGCATTTAGAACCATTCATCTAAGTTTTAATATAGCAGCCCTGTCTACCATGAATATTTGCTATAAAATAGAATTTGGTATGCCTTGATGTGCCTGGACTCTAAAAGCCCCAAGATAGCTGCTGGATTTACATAGCAGCAGATGTGATGAAATCATCCTGCTATATGCATAGCATTTTATATATTTCCCAACCACCCTCCTCTACATTAGAAGTAATGTCAATGTTTTAATATTGTTTAATTCTTTCTTAGGCTCTGGGTTCACCTTTGAAAATCTGTCTGGAAAGGAGAAATATTTTTCCCTCAAATTAACACATATAAAATAGAAATACTAAGACGCATAAAGGCCATGGGCTGCCTTTTGCAGGGGATAGGTTCTGGTTGAATGAGATCTGGGATGTGTGCCAAATTAATAGAAAAAATCCTGTTCTTCCTCTCCAATAGCCACAATGTTCATTATTAAGAAAAGCATATGAACCACAGGATTTGATTTTAATAACACCAATGTCTTCATTAATCTGTATGTTCCATTTAGCCTCATTATGGAGCAAATGCTGAATTAATGCAGTACACATTATTGTTGGACTTTCCTTGCAAAACCTCTTTTTCCTCTTTTATCATTTATTCGGAGACTATCACGTGGGTATGCCATGTTTTTAAACAGGCCTATGGCCCTCCATGTCTATTTTCTTTCCACCGGTCTAGGAGAAGACTGTAGCTTTGGGACGCTGACAAAAAGGGTATGGGCAATAGGACTGCAGATTCTCATTCAAAACCATAATTATTTTTCTGTCATTTTAATGCTGTCATGTCAAGACACCTGCAACTGAGATGATATTTCCTTCATGGTGTCTGGGCCTCCTAAATCAAGAGTGGTGATAGCCAACACCGCTTTGTGTCTGCGGAACAAATAGTGGCCTTTGTCCAGCACAAGTCCCTAAACAAACTTAATCTCTCTAACACTGTGACAGATGACATTTAGATGTCCTTGTTACCCTTAAAATGAGTTTTATTGACAATCAGAGAACAAAAAGAAGGGCCAGATAAAGCCCAATGTTTTATAGGCTTGCTAACAACATCTTAGTGCAGAGGGTGAGGAGAAAGCCTGAAGTTGCCCCCATTTTCCCCCGCTTTGCTATATCACCATGACAACAGATATAGAAATCACTTAGTGACTCCTAGAAAGAAAACACAGTGACACAGTACCCCTTGTATGGCGAATCAAACTAAAGCCTTCATTCAAATGGCTATTCAGCGTGGGCATTCATGTAGAGGATAGGGTGGATTTTACACAGGTAACTACAAGAGAAAGGCCAGCCAGCCCTCCAGCCACAGCATATGGCAAAGTCTCTGTCTAATTAATGCATCCTCAATAGAATTTATCCATTTTAAATTTGTTTTCTTTTCCTTGAAACATCATTAAAGTAAAGGGCAACATTAATCAACACCGTGGAACTTAAAAGGGCATTAAAGAGTGATCTTTTTCCCTATGCAACAAGAATCTTTTCAAGTAGTTTTGTTAACTGCAGCGGATTCGAGGCACATTCGGAGTTCTTAATCAGAAGGCAAATCTAGAGAGGCCTCTACTGGTGAGTCTCTCTCCGTGCAGTTGTTGGTGTGCAACTGCCCTGAAGACGCAAGTGAGAGAGGGACTTTCAGCCTTTCCCGGGCAGCTGTGCACCACGCAGAACACCCTGCAAACCTGTGAACGAGGGCATTTCGAAGCTGGCCTGTCTTCACTGCTTTTTCTTAGGCAGCAAAGGGATCTGGAAGCTCAGATCTATGAGCTGCTCAGGCACTTCGAGATATTTGAAGATGATCTGACAAAGAAATAGCAGGGCACTATTTTCCCTTTGGACGTAAGACTCTCATTCAGGTTTCAAATTTAAAACCATTTTAATAAAAATTGGTATTTCTCAGTATTGTGTGTGAGGGAGACACACCGTTTACTTATATTACTCATGCATTTCCCTCAACAAACAAAATCCCAAAGTAAAATCTTTAGATGAAACTAAAATATGCTGAAAACATTTTGGTTAATTGAAAGCAAAAGTTTACAGCCCAAATTTCCTACTTATAATGAAGAAATGTGGACCAAATACAGCCCTCAAGTGAGATTTAACATGAAATACCATTGCACTGTGCTTTTGTCAAAGTAGATCCAAAAAGCCTCACTGATTTTTGAAGTAACTTTTAGGGAAAAAAAAGGAAGATTTTATTTTTTCACCACAAATTGAACATTATTTATTTTTTTCCAGAATGAGGATATGTATTATCGTTTCTGCCTAGTTAAGCTCAGGATTTTTTTTTTCTGTTTGAAAAAAATGACCCAAATCCACGAGTGTCTTTTTTCAAGTATGGGATACTAGGGTGATGTTACTTTTAATCTTAAAAATTTTCCAAAGGAAAAACTGAGGAACACTTATCTTTTCAACATCTATATGCTTATATTAAATATTATTTGAAATCTGATCAGAACAAAATAGTCTTCAAACTGCCTTTATCCTCTTATCTTCCAAAATTTCTGTGACTTTTTGTTTTGTTTTGTTTTGTCAGAATGGCCGATACCATTTTACCTCGGATTCCTTGTCAGCATATTTTCAGTAGGGTCATTTCATATTTTAAATGCTCTTATGTTTATTTGATAAAAATTTTAGTCCGGTAATTTTTCAGAGGATGGTTTAGTTAGCGAGAAATTGCTTTCTGGATCATATGGGTAATTTGTGATCTTAAAAGTAAATTCTGTTAGCTGGCTTGAGAGCAATGCCTTGTAGTCCCAATAGTGACACCTACTGGTAGAAAGAGAACAATAAATAGTTTTAATTTTCTTTCTGGTACTGCTTTGGAGAATGTTTCCAGGAACTGTATTGGTATAAACATACCTTATTTACAGCTATTTTAACACAGCACTCTATACCACCAAAACCTAGTAAATGAAGGGGGAAAACTTAAACAATATAATGCAAAGATTTAATTATGAAAAAGGAAAAACCTTACTATCAGGTAATGTATACTAAACTAACACCAACTAGTGTATGGAATATGGACTTACTCTTTGAGTTCTTATATAGCAGAGACAATGAGAAGCCAAATTTAGCAACAGTCTTTTCAAAAGTGCTACATTTCACACTTTGAACTAGAGCCAAGGGGTCAAAATGCTTAAATAAGTACTTAATATTTTTCAAGTTTCCATGCTTATTAAATGTTTTATATTTAAGAAAGAGCAAAGTTGATCCGGGAACAAAAGGAAGAATATATGTTTCACAACAGTCCAGTTTTCAACAATCTTCAAGGTTTCCACTAGAAGTTAAATCGAACTAGAAATGCTCTTTCAGAACATTGATTTATCACATATCATAGGAGATTGGAATCACACTGAAATGGGATAATTTCTAAAGTAATGTAGAAGCATACACTTGCAGAATATTGAATACAATAACAGACTCTGCATCAGAGAGGATTGAATATTTAAAACGATGTTTACGAAAACAGAATCAGGGTTATCAAGAAGAGGTATAATCTATGGCTTCAGTGAAGCTTCTCTCTAAATTATGTGTTCCTAACTGATGATGTTAATACACTACACATCAGAGAATTACTGGGTTTTCACAAAGCACATGAAGACTTTAATAACATGATTATCTGAGGGCCCAAATAATGCTTGGGTAGTCTTTTTTTGATTGATGAGTAATTCACTTTTTAAATTGTCAAGCACAGATCAATAATTTTGGAGCTTTAGAGTCACATGAAACTGGAAGAATAGAAAGAAATCAATTTCAACCCAGGTATAGTTGGAGTGGGCATTTTGATGCAATATGTGCCCAACATTTATTTTTTTATTTTCAAAAAAATCTGGATCTTTTTTGGGGGGGAGGGGCTCTCTTGATATATGTTTATAAAAAAAAATAAGGCTGTCAGTCCCCCAAAATATTGTTTTGTCTTAGAGATTGTGGTCAGGCATATGGTAAGCCAGTGAATCATTTAATTCATGATACATATTTATGACTACTTTGTGATATCACTGTGTGGAAACGTGTGAAAATGTCACAAATTGTTCGGTAGACAGTTATATTGGTGTCTTTGAAACCATCTTTGGCTCTGCTGTGTGCTTTTGTTTGTACAACTTGAGCACATGCTTCAAAATGTCATCCAAATTACAAGCATGCAAGGAGTAAAGTGTTACTTCTGTACCAGTTTCAGAAGCATACTTTTTTATTTCATCCAATAGTTTATCAGCATTTGGTAAAATCATGGAATTCCTTCTTCGTTTTGTTTGTTTTTTGGTTTTTTTGCAAAAACATAATTGATATGTTGTTATTTTTTCTCTGAGAAAAATTTTTTAAAAATTGCTTATGGTAATGAATATGGGGAAACAAAGGACTTTTAAAAAATCACATAAATTACAACATAAAAATCACAAGGCACGACATTGATACAAAATCTTTTGATCAGCACCCTGGCAATTAAGTCGGGATGCAATGGGCTCAGAGTGGAAATAAGAGAAGAAATGAAAACAAAATAGCCCTCCAACCTGGAAAAGTTTGGCTTTGGCTTTTGGTTTCTTTGAGTACCTGAACTAGCAACTCAGCTGAACATTAACACAACCATAAAGAAAGGCTGTATTTTGCCAGAGACAGCACAAGGGATTTGTACAGAATAAAGCTTCACAAAACCCAAGGGCTGTCAGAGGGAAATGGTATCCAGGAGTACAGGGCAGGCCAAACATCCCCTCAACAGCAACGCCCCACAACAGAGCCAGAGGCAGCGCGGCGGTTGCCAACACAACTGCCTACCACGTCTGCCAAGGAGCCAGAAGCCGCTTGTGGGAAAATATCACTTACCCTTAGCATCTGGGTCCTGTGATTGTTATCCAAAGAGACAGAGTGGTAAGAGACAGTGGGGTAAACAGCACCCCATTAAACACACACACACACTCCTCTCTCTGTGTACAAAGACCGATAAGGCAGACATGGCCTTGAATGAGACGTTCTACAGTTGAAATTGCTTTAAATGAGATTTATTATTAGTTGCATATTCGTACTTCATAAGAGCGTTAGTGTTTACTTTTCCCCAATTGCTTTGGTCTGTAAAAGCTGGATTTTCATTGCATTTGTGGATATTTGCAGATGTGTGTAGTCCACTATGAAATTTTTATTTCCTTGGAGTAGCTAGTTGTAGCCAACTGATACAATTATTTAAAAATTAAATCTCGATCACAAACTAAAATGCGATTTGATGTTTCTCTTTTTGGTACTGCATTGCTATTAATTTTTAAGAGACCAAGTTCCACAGTAATTAGTAAATTCTTATTGAACATGTATAATGGTAACAAGTATAATGAGATACATAATTACATAATATCTATGACTATGAATTACATCTAATACTATGTATATTTTAAGTTTAATAAAGTCCCTTCTAAAGTGTACCCTTTCAATTTAAATCCAAACAAGTGTTTTCAAAGATTCCAAGTGGGACAATGTGATTGTATAGATTCACTCCATTGAAATATGGGCCTAGAAGAGGGAGGGAATGTAGACAATTTAAAGATTGGAGACACCTTGTGGCTAGTGCAAGGCCTAGTTCATTTTTACAAGGAGCATGTGAAGATGAATATTAACGTAGAAACCGAGTAATAGTTTTCTGTTTCTAACTCTTCTCACTTCATTTTGCTCTGATATCAAGAACAGAAAAGTAATGTGGTTATAAGTGCTGATGCTAACAAGATGTACCCAAAGAGAAATTTTTTTTATATTTAAATTTATAACAAGTCACTTCTATTATACAGATTAGTGGAGAGAACTGGGAATAAGGATTCCATTTTTTTATGTAGAGGGCTTATTATTAGAACTTTTTTTTTGCATGAATAAAATCAAAATTTCGGTGGCCTTTACTGACTAAAAACTATGCATTTCAAGGCCACAAAATCCAGTGGTTTATTTATGCATATTATTTAAGACAGTGCATTTGGGTCAGGATATGCTAGAATCTGCATGACGTGCACACGGCCACTTAGAAACATAATCTGTAGCTGCATCAACTACGTTACATGAACATTTAATTTTTTTTAATTTATATGGGTATGAAAGTAGCAATAATGTTTACCATCTTAAGCTAACATGAAGACACTGTTCAAGGGAGGTAAAACCTTGTGCAAGCACAAAACCCAATAGTAAGAAACTGATGTGTATTTGTTTGTTTTTGTTGTTTTCTGTCATCTCATACACACAAGGAAATTTCATATGGCTATTCTTTCGGTTCATATCTTATATTCTGGCATCAAATAATTCTCAAAATGATTCAGACCTATTTCCATATTTAGAGTATTTTAATGCAAACTAGAAAATTATGATGAGAAGTGTTTCTTTTATATTTCATATCCGTGTAGGGGTGGAAGAGTTCGAACGATGCTCAGTGATGGGAATGAGGAAGAAGAAAAGAGAATAAAAATAGTCTAAAAAATCTTATTCATTTAAAAATTGCAAATCTTCAACCAAAATAGGAAATGCTTCTTCAATGTTTATAAACATATAACATAACTTATGAGTAAAAATGCAAAAGATTAATAAGAATTTATAAAAAACTTTCATTATGCTTCGTGTTATTTCATTTTCCAATAAGAAAACAGCCCCAGAAGATGTGTATAAAATCAGACCTCCTTTCTCTAGGGCATTTAGATCACGACACTCTAATGCTGGAACCAGAGAGGTAAATATGCAATTTTAATATTGTAGCCAAACTACTTTCATATACTTGCTACTTTTGTTTCCTCCTTTGCTTGAACCTCTTATTGACTCTCTTATCTATCTGCCTTTTTTCCCATTTCATTTCTCATCCATCAGGTTTGCATGGAACAGTTTCAATTTTCAATTCTTTTAATTACATTTATGCCATGCCTTTAATCTTTAATAGTTTTTTGAAAAGTTTAGCAGGTTTATTAACCCACCAGTTTAATTAGGTATTCCTTAACATCACATAATTTTTGCTTAGGATTTAGTTTATACAAAAGCATTTCATCAAAACCTTAGTGTATTAAAATTGCTACATTTTAATTCATCCTAATTGGATGTGGCAGAAACAGTTAACCCTTTATGATCTTAACTTTTTAAGTTACAAAAAAGAAAATCATACTCATTTGTTGAATCCAGAATGGTGTACATTCTGAAATAAAAAATAGCCCAGGGTCTCAGGGATTTTTTGTTCTCTGAGATACCAGCTGAAGCTACAGAGGACAAGTTACCCTCACATTCCCTGGGTTCATCCTGTGTTCTTTGCAACTGTCCAAATTGTATTAGAATTTGCTTATAATGATGTTATATGATATCCTTGTTGTGATACCTGCATTTGTGAAGAACTTAATATTGATTTACTGTGTCTTTCGCCCATCTTTGAGCAGCCTAGATGGCAATTACAGCTGTTGGTGGTATCTATTTTGCCTTTTCATAATTGTTGTTTCTTGTTCTCCTTTAGATTAAAATATGAAAATGGTACCACGTGCACATCAAAGGTGAATTAAGCAAGCGATCGGCAATATCTGTGAAACACCATCATTTTAACAACAGTTCTTTACCTGCCCTCTTCATTTTATTTATGAAAACTGCACGCTACAGTATAAACTTGAACGAGAATTACATTCGAAGGTGAGCCTCCCTGACATCAAGCCCTCATCAGGGTCATTAGTATCTTCCAAGAAATCACTAGGGCTTCTGCAATACCTGCTTCCCTCTGCCAAACGCCTCCTCCCCTCTTCAGGCTGGGATTTCCGAGAAGCAGGGACTGCTTTGTTATTCTTCAACTCCCACTTTAAAGAGCCTTCACCGATTCTGAGCTCTCCCTACTCCTCTCATTTCAACCCACATTTCATGAAGAAGATGGCATTTTATACAAGGAAAATCATTTTTTATTACAGTGAATACTGAAATGAGTTCTTTCTAATCACAAATCGGTCTACCAGGTATAGACTTTTTCAAAGCACTGTTCAGAGCTGTATCAAAATTGAAAACTGTCTCATTTGAAGACCAAGTTCTTTTACATGGGGTGGGAGGTATGTGTGGGGGAGACGACATGGTGCTCCTCCTATTATGAAATTTATCAAAACAGAAGCCATAAAAACGATTTTTAAAATGTCAGGGAGAAGAAAACTCTTCAACTAATGTGGGATTCTTTCCTTGGTCGATTTAGATAAGGCATGCATGCAGTTGAAATAACTAAAACAGTTTTATGATTCTGTCTGGACTTAACAAATCTTGATCAGCACAGGAAGGATTTTTTGTGTGTGTGTTGTACAATAAAAATAAACATCATATTTCAAGAGGAAACTGAATAAATATTTGAATAGCCTGTCCCCCCAACACACAAATACACATATACTTTCCTGCCAGCAGATTAAATCCAGCTAGTTCTCGAAAAGCATTCATTTTAAGAATAACTAGTGTTTTGTTTTATTGCATCTGTTTGGAGAATTTTAAGGAATGACCATATGCAAGGAAATATATCTACGATCTAGCAGAGGCCCCTCCTGATGAGACAGCGGAGGCCGTTTGTGGATGTTGTTATTGTTGTTGTTGCAATCTAGCTAATAAAGGCTTTCTCTCACACAAGAGAATTTTGACAGGGTTGACTCCAGACAGCTTTCCAGCTGAGGTCTGGGGCCTTGCTGAACCTTCAAAATTTTCCCATTTGAGCTGCATCAAAGTGAAGGAAATTCAAGGATGACTAACGTCTCAGATGGTAGCACTTGCCCTAACAACGAAGGTTCAGGAATTCTTTGGAGCAGGCTGAGGTCATTTTTCTCCCCTTTTCTCCTAATGCTTTTCTCTATTAATCAGAGCTCAGAGCTCAGATTGGTCTTCAACTTCCTTCCAATCCTTGCTAAGCCTGTCATTTCTAGCTATTATTTACTTTAATGGACTTTGGCTGATCCCTTATGAAGCTTTGGATCTGAGAATAATAAGGCTGGAGAGTAACGGGCATGGACATGGGTGTGGGTTAGCCTGCAGATTAACCGTGGCAGATGGGCTTTATTGCGGTTTCCTGTGTACTGAGTGTTGATTGAGAGGGTATAAAGAGAGAGGTGGTTTCTACACAATGGTCACAGCCACTTCATTGCACTCTACGTCTAAACAACCCCATTTTTCTAAATCTTTCGGTTGTGAAATTTTAGGAAGTCAGAGCACAAGAACAAGTACAAAAACAACTGTAAATAACCATGAATGTTAATCCAACACTAATTGGTCCCTTCTTTCACTACGAGTCCATTTTGCTCAGTTTTTAAAATTCTGGGTAAATTCGTGGCAATGACAGTTAAACAAAATGTTCTTGCATTAGGTAGTATCGGATAAAACAGTGAGCGACCCGTATTTTCTGTGTGTGTTTTTTGTTTGGGGTTATTTGTTTGTTTTGTTAAATATACATTCTGATTATTGCCACAGACAACAAATGCTTGAGCTGTAATTATTCTATGTGCTTTAGGGATTATGGTGGAGATATTTTTCTGAGTTAAATTATCAAGTAGGGAATATTGTTAAAAAATAATCTCAGGTCAATTGTTTCATTTCTGGCATAGAAAAATCAAAGACTGTGTACCTTTCTTTATTTCCTGCCTTTGAAGCAAATGTCTGCTCCCCACGAAATTGAAAACATTTTTGATAGGTGGTATCTACAGATCTTTTACACATTCCTCATTTTTAAGATTTTACTTAATTCCTCCTTTTCACCAATGGATTAAATCACAACTATTGATTCCTTTCTTCCTTTGGGGCTTTACCCATCTGTCTGGACGCTTTCATCCTACACCCCTTGGTCTCAGAGGGGTGTTCTGAAAATGAACCGCCAAAACCTGGGGAAGACTCTAGGTCAAGTCTGTGTACAAGAGTTTAAATTTTTAGTGACAGTCCTCTCTCACGGCCGCCTGAAAGTTTCCACACAGCGCTGCACAAGCGAGCACCACCAATTATCCTCCTCCTTTGAAAACCATTATCAAGTTTTTCAAAACTTCTTTCATTTCACTGTTGTCATTCAGTGAAAAGGAAACTAACCACCATGTCAAGACAACTCAGCTGCCTAGCAACGCAGGGCCACATTTTAATTCCGACTTGCTTCTGGTCTTGACTAATAGAAAGTGACTATGTTAAGCCAGTCACAAGAGTTGTTTGTCACTTCTGAAATGCAAACAAAACTATATTGTTTTCCAAAGTATTGGGTGTGATTGATGTAAAGATTTACAGTAACATCATTCATTTTCCCTTGTGTTTTAGTGGGATTGATGTCATATCTTTTCATGCTTTATTAAATGCTTTAAAAGAGCTCAAAAAACATGACGCTTTTTGTCTTTTAAAGAGTCTAAAGAGGGGTTTTTCTTTCCAGTGAACTAGGCTCTAACAACTTGTGAAATTTAATGAATCCATTCAACTCGTGTCAGCCACATCAATAAATAATTTAATAAGGAACCATCATCCGTGAAGGGGAATGCGATTCAAACAATCAAAGAGGAATAGACCAGACCAAGGTCAACATTATGGGGTATGGAGAAGAAAAGTTGAGCTTTTAAGTCATGACTCTTAGAGTTAGATTTCTCAAATTTTCCCACAGCCCTGTATTCTTGTTTTGGATGGCTGCTGGTGCAGCTTTAATCATAAATCTCTTCAGGCATATATGTTGAAATATCTATAATAAAAGTATGGCATATTTATAGCTCCTAAACTTATATGAAATGGTTATTCAAATTGAGAAATTGTAGCTATGCTTAAAAGTAATTCTGGCGCAATGCAATGGAAGCCAATTAATAAAGCAGAAAAATATTGTTATTCTAGTTTAAATTCTCGTCTAAAATTTCTAACATTTATATTATTTTATGTAAATATTTAGTCAAACTTCATTTATTAGATATATTACTATATGCAGATTTACATAATTTTAATGTGTCTAATTAAGAAAAGGGTAATTAGAATGTTTATAAAAATATAGCTTTAAAAAGGCAGAATAGCACAAAAAATTGAGTTGGATATCAGCATCCTGAAAAGCAGTAGAATTGTCTTTTTCTCTCCATTTTGAAAGAAAATCCAGAGTTCAGTGACCATCATTGTTATTAAAACCCTACTCATATTCTTAAATGGAATCTAGTGATTAAGTATGACAAAAAAGTAGCTTAAAACCTTTTGACACATAGCAAATAAATGTTTTACTATGAATTAAAATCATTGCATATGAAGAAGAGTAGAGTTAAAGGCAAGGAGATTATCTTGAAATTAAGTTAAAATCTTAAAGAGCTTTTAACAGCTTCAAAGGACTTAATTCATTAGCAATATTTTGTACAATTAGCCCGTATCAACATTGAATATAAACACAAAGGATATTAGTTTTAATTGAAATAGGAGTGGTTTAAGTTCCATTTAAGAAGATTAGCTTTGGAATTATTACACTATGCTAGCACTGAGATGTGCTGAAATATGCTTGGCGTTGGGTGTCAGACCCAGGACCTGAACTCATCTCCCCTGTCTTTGAACAAGGGCAAATTCTTTACCTTCCTGGACCCTTACTTTCTTCGTCTATTATGGTAAGTGAGGATGAGAACATATTCTTCATGGGCTATTAGGTGATGAGAGCATCTGGTTTATGAAAGGGCCTAGTATAACTATAGTTTGTAAAAGGAGCAATCAGAGAACATGTTGCTTAAAAGTCTAGATTGTGGATGTGGTCTGCCTTGGTTTAAATCCTACTTACAAGCTATGTGACCTTGAACGAAAAGTTCGCATTCTGTGGTCATCAGTGACTTCATCTATAAATCAAGGCTAATAATAATAATAATACCTATATCTTAAGGTAATTGTGGATAGTAAACCACAAATACCAAAATACTGCATCTACAGCACTTAAAAAGCAATTGTTTATAATAGTAAGTGCTCAGTTAACCAAAGCTACCTGTTGGTGCTCTATCTGTGTTCATGCTATCTTTCCTCAGATATTAAAAACAAAAATACTTCACCAGTGATTCTCCAAAAAAATGAAGAAATTCATTAACAAAGAAAGCTTGAAAATTAATAAATAAATAATTTATCTCCTCACAAAATTTGTTAACTTGTTAAAATTCAAGGTTTATTTCCAGATTAGTAAATAGCCTATTGAAACTAACAAATTTCATTCTCTAGCAGAAGGAATAGAAAGAAAACAATAAAGTTTCGAAATATGGATCATTTTATGAAAAGTTGTTTTTATCAGACACAGTCCTAACATATAATCGAATATTACTGTAGCGTGTCATAGCAAAGCTCATGATATTCCAGCTCCAAGTCAAAGCGGCATTGTCAACTAAGTCTAATTATTTTACACAGCCAATTATTATGTGCTATCTGTAATAGCAGGAGATATACAGTAGGGACAAAGTCTCATAATTGGAGCCCAGTTTAGGGTTTCTCAGAATTTCTTGCAGAGGAACATATTTATGAACCCAAAGCAAGCTGCAAACATGTTCATGTTTGTCCTAAAAAAATCTCAGAAATTTTAAAAATTACTATTGGATTGGTTGACAATATCTTAAAGTTACATTTCACATTAAATCAAGATTTCTAGACTCTCTCAAAATGTCAGAGGGACTGCAAGAGTGAGACTCCCATAACAGGGCTCAGTGGTGGCTGGTGGCTGGATTCTCCACCCCATCCTTGTTAGCAGTGGTCTCTCCCCTAGAACACCCATCTGGTGTCACCCGTTTAAGATGGGGGCCTGACCCCTCCAAAGCATTTACGTTTTTAGCACAAGAACTGAAATGAGTAATCACGACGAATCCATTAGCTGAATGCAACATTCCCTGTAACACCCTGGGTCCACTGTGCCTTCTTAATTGTCATTTTTCCTCTGACACCTTTACAGGATTGTAGATTTTGCTATACTGGAAAAGTATTAAAGACAACTTCTCTTCAGTCTTGAAAGTAAAATATCTTTTCTCTGCCACTGTATATTCTTTATTTCTTGGCTGGAGAAGGAAGAGATTGAGTCCGCCAGTGAGGAGTTATGGCAGGTTATGAATAGAACTGAGATCTCATCTCCTAGAACCTGTGACAGGCCTAGGATGGTACCTTGGCCACAGCCCAGGTGATGGTTTTCCTGTTTCTTTTGCCCCATTATAGTACACACCTGAGGCACATAGGCAGACAGGGTACCATGTGACATCTGACCAGTAGTTCTTAGAGATTATAACTCATGGCTTCTCTGGCAGGTATGAGGATGGGAAAATAAAACATACGTGCATTTACATATAATCACACATATTTCCTTTATAGTTTTAAAAATTATTGTAGATGGATTTATATTTTTAGCAATCAAAGAAGTAGGAGAATAGTATCTAAGACTTAGGCTTTTAAAATATTCTTTCCTAAATACATAGACTTGCTTTGGTAATATGGTTTGTCCAATTTTTTTTTTAAAGGGAAAATAGGCTCTGACAAAATGAGTTCCAATTATTCTTCATATGAGCATCATCATATCTCATGTGAAACAGGGTCTGTTTTATTAACTTATTAATTAAATAGAAAACTAACTAACTGCATAAAACAGGAGTAATGTGAATATAGAAATTTATATCCGAACCTCTTACTACAGAACGGTCTAAAATCTACTTTTGATTGTCTTGTTGAGATTGGCAGTAGAACTGTCAGGTGTATTTGGTAGAGTGGAGTGGAATTTTCTGTGTTGTTCTTAGCCTTGAAAATAATTGATTTCCTTGCCTTCCACCTGGAATCATGTCCTCTGCCTTATTAACACAGGGTCCTCATTAGCAAAGCAAACTGGCTCACATTACCAATGTATTAAACAGTTTGTTACCTCTTTTGATATAGACATTCTTGTCATATTTAAACCTGAAAACTCAGAATTTAAGAATATCCACAAGATGTAAACACAATTTCAATTCAAAATAAATTGAATTTTAACCATTATTTGTTTGCTATGCCTTATTTATAAACATTCTTATTTAACTGTACATATATGTGGGTGAATGTGTGTGTGTACATATATGTATATATGAACACTTTATTTATCGAGAAGTTTAAAATAAGTATCTGCTTAAAGAATAAATACACTAATTTTTCATATGACATCTAGCTGCATATTTTTGAATACTCTGTTCATTTCCAGTCACAATGGAAATAAATGGCATCACTGAAATAAAAAGGTTTTCAGTATCATTTTCAAGCCACATAATCTTTTCTGATACATGTGCTTGTTGAATTCCATTGCCAAAATATTTAATCGCACTGGTTCTGATGGATACCAACAGAAAAAAATAATCTTGACATAAGAAAAGAATTTAAGCAAAATTTCAACATCCACTCATTGATTGGCCTTTTACACTTACATATACGTACTTCTAGATATATAATTCCTATTCCAATTTATCTAGGTAGTCCTTTCAAATGTACCATAATACTAGCTAAGTTCTCAGTTGGAAGGAAAACAGTAAGACATGAAATGTATTTGTAAATGGAAGGTGATTCCTGGTACAGGCTTTTGGTGGATAAATAGTTACAATTCTAGGTATGAAGGAGTTTGGAAATCATGTAGTGACACATCATAGGGAGGGGACAGCCCCCTGAATCATCCCCAACCCTGTGGGTAGTTTTCTTCTTCTTTCCAACAAAGACAAGTCCCTTCTTTTAAAGAATCCTGTTCCTTTGGACTCTTTCAGTTATATTTTAGGGTGAGACAGAGTAGCCTATCTCTGGCTTCTTAGGTCTCTCTTCAAAACTATTGCTCATAAGGTATAGCAGAAAGATTTGCAGAGCTATGGGTGACACAATCATAAGCAGCTAGTGTAGTGTTTCACTCACACGTACTCAATATTTAAGAGTGAGACTTAGCACATACATTTGATTCTTCTCTATCTAGGATTCGTTTATCTTAAGGCCATGGAAATAGTTTCATGCCCTTCCCCTGGCTTGCCCAAAGAAGAGTGCTGTTAAAGGAAGGATAGGACTGCAGTCACTAAGAATGTCAAATCCACATTAAATCGCTCTTCTGCCACTTCTTCCCTTTTACACCTTCTTATGCCCACCCACAGTTGGGCCCAACATAGTTTTCTCTTTTGAGTGAGCCCAGACATATGTTTGGTCCATTCACAGGAGTGAAAAGGAGAAGAACGCAGTCAAACGGCAAACCCATCCTGTCTTCTCATCCCTTAAAGTGACACTCAAGCTCCCAGAATGGTCTGAGCCCCAGGAAGGACTTGCTAAAAGGAGCTGTGCTCCTGTTTTGTGATATTTTTGTTTTTTATCTTCTAGTTGAGAAGTCCTCAGGTCATTCTTTATTTTGACTAATGTTTATTATTATTATTTATTTTTAATGAATGATGACTCACTTGATGTCACGCATTCCACCAAGTATTCAAAAAAGAAATAGGACATAGACCTTACCTTGAATTTGCTCCTAAGCTATTGAAAAAGAAGGACAAATAATACAATGCTTTCGATTAAAAGAAAGTCAAATGGAGATTGGCATAATCAATTATATATGGTGGCGGAGCAATACTGGTCTATGGGCTACTAGGCACTGGGCCACATGGCAGGAGGCAAGCGGTGGGTGAGTGAGTGAGGCTTTGTCTGTATTTACAGCCTTTCCCCATCACTTGCTCACTGCCTGAGCTCTGACTCCTGTCAGACCGGTGGGCACCGTCCATGCTCATAGAAGGGGAAATCCTACTATCAATTATGTGTAAGGAACCTAAGGCAGGTGTTCTTTATGAGACTCTGCTGGCTGATGAGCTGATGTGGAGCTGAGGTGGTGATGGCAGCTCTAGGGAGTAGATATAAATGCAGAATATCATTAGCACAGAAGTTTGACTGCACAGTGATCATAATAAATCAATTTCTTACAGAAAAGTCATCCTCCCATGTCTCATCTATGGAAAACCTGTCTTCCATGAAACTGGTCCCAAGTGCCAAAAATGTTAGAAACTGCTGATATAGAGGAACAGCAAATAACTATTACAGGTGGAGTTAAATGAGGGAATCACAGGATAGTAGAGGCTCTAATAGAGTATGAACCTCATTTTCATACTCTACTCGAATGAAGAAGGTGGTTCCTTGGCTTAGAAGAAACAACATCTGTAAAGTCTATGGGTATTTAAGAATAAGGGCATGTTGGAGGAATGATCAGCGTGGCCAAAGCAACCCAGAGTATGCTGACGGACATTTGACTAGATTGGAAGAAAGTTTAAGGCTATTGACACAATGTGATTGCTTCTGTTAGTAACAAGATATTTCTTTTCATTCATATTCACATTCACCTTATCAACTTTGTTTTTAGAAAGTTGGGTCTGGACCCCTATGGCCCAGTCTCGGTTGCCGCAGGAAGGAACCAGGTGTGACACGAATTTGAAGTACAAGCTTGTGGGAGGTGGGCTGACCTTAGTTGCAGGGTAGCCCCAAGCCCCCTCCGTAACAGCTCTTTATTAATGTTATACACAACAGGTGTGGAGAGTTAAGGTAATTGACATAAACAGGTGTGAAGAGTTCAGGTAATTACATATGAGGGCTGCCTCCGTAAGGATTGCCACATGCTCTCCTCACACGTTCTTTCCCCACAACCCCCATGAAGAACTACTAAGCATCAATGTTTGACACATGCTTACTAGTCAGTGACCAAACTTATCTCATTCCGGAACACTGAGTTACTTGGGGGATTGCCCCCAAGTCAGGAAACATCTCTAGGCATGCCAGGAGACTGTCCTGTTCTCAGTGTTTCCTTTTAATGTGATAAGAATCATTAACTGTGCTGTGCAAGCATGGTGTCCAGTCCTCTACAAAGTTGAATTGATCAAAAACGTTATTGAATTTTCTTTCCATGAATAACAAAAACCTTATTGAATTTTCTTTCCATGAGTATACTTTCACTGAAAGCAAATTTTAATTTAACATGTGAATGAGGACAAAGCTAGAACATGAAAAGATGAACTCATTGTTAACACATATAGTTGGTAGAAATTTTAGCTAATGAGATAAATTCTGTGATATTTTTAATAATAAAAAATTCCACATTATCTGTTTATCATCAATAGAGGATCAGAAAAATAAATTTTCAATTATCCATACAAGGGAATACTATGGATTCAGTAAAATAAGGCTGCAGAAAAATAATGGATTGTATAAAATTTATTGCAAGAATAAAAGTAAATTCCAAAATACACGGTAAATTCCCAATACTTTTATAAATACACATCTATATGAAGAAAAACAATAAAAACAATATGAAATAATCCAGAAAGTATATCAGTGGTGGTTGTCTCGAGGTGGTAGGCTTGAGAATGATCTGAACTTTCTTACCTTTGGTGTATCTGTTTAATATTTTTCTACATTAAGAAAAAATTCTATAGTAAGTGTGTATTTATAAAAGTATTGGGAATTTACTGTGTATTTAAAAAGTGGTTGACTTCCAAGAAAAGAATGAATTCTTCATTGGGACAAGAACCATTTTGAAAACAGTTATTCCCAGTTTAGTCTTCATGTATAGATAAAGCAATAGAATAATGTCAAGGTGTTTTCAACTAGTCTTTGAAACCAACATCAATATGGTTGTCTCCATGAAGGTAGGACTGCTTCTGACTAGTCTATATGGCATTATAAGGACAAATGTCCTGAATGTATTTCTGTAGTTGAATGAATATGGCTTGCAAAAAGACATTGTTGAAATCCTTTGAAAATCTTCTAGTACTTGTGTTATATATATGTTATGTATACGTTATATGTATACATTATATATAAATACATTTATACTATATTTATATATGTATATCTCATTTTAGGTACACTTATGCTTCAATTGTTCACTTCCTTTTGATGATTATGCAAATGATAGGTACTTTATGCATTTATCATTATTTCAATTATCTCAATCGCATAGAATTCCTTTATATTGTCCATACTTTTGCTTGGAAGATTTAGCCAAATATTTTTCGGCCTCACTTTACCTTATTTGATGTGGATTAAAAACTTTACAGCTTCCACTTAGCAAATAAAACAAATAATAATGGCCAGAAATCTATTTTATCAAGTAAACACAAAAAATGTGTCTCAGAGATTTCAAAAGAAAACTATTTAAAATCAGTTTTTTAATGGAACCCTTTCATCAACTTCCATGGCAATTTTTGAAAAATGAAAATTTAAAAATAACATGGTTTCTCATTTTGTATTAGAGTCTGGAAAATAAGCATCAATATTCAGTACGGCAAATTAGTTTACTTTTGAGTAAGAAATGCTTTTTCAGACATCCATCAAGAAGGCAGCCGTAAATCATCATTGTATTCCTTTGTAAGCAAAAAGCCACAGCAACACACCCAGTTTGTACAGCAGCAGTTTCATCTTCTCCTCATGTTGTGGCAGATTAATACCAGCTTAGCCCAAACATCCAAAGTTATGCTGTTGGCAATGTAGCCATCTGTTTTTAATGAATATCTGGGGTCCATTTTTCAGTTAAGCTTCTCTTATTGTGTGTGTATGTTGCATTTTCAGAGCTATCTGCATAATTACTTAAAGATTTTACTGCAAAATTAATATCCTCGCTGTGAACGGGGAACAGGGCAAAAACTAAGGATGACAGAGCCTGAGATGAGGTGAAAAGCAAATCCAATTTTTCCTTGCACCATAGAAACCTCGTCAGGACTAGCTTTATCTGGTAATCCACATTTAAACTTTAACCTGTAGGGGGGCTCTTTGTGTAGATAATGTAAGCATAAAAGGAGGCTGAATCACTAATCAGATTAATCATATTTTGTAAGACTCAAAAGCTTCATTAAAAGGATCTGGTATCCAAGTTACACATTTTGTTGTTATTGTTGGTAGAGGAGGAGTTTGTCATTAAAATACAAAACAACAACAAAAGAACCCCAAAGACTAACATGGAAATGCTCAAATGTCTCTGCAAATTTTAATAAGCCTATTGCAAACAGGACCAAAATCTAATATAAAATGCTGTCCTACAATTACTTTACACCTCCACAGAATCTACACATATATTATTTTAGCTTCTCCATATATTCATATGAGGAGAAAGTTTTGGATAGACATTGTACTGCTACCCTAATGATTTCCTATTTTGAGAGGTAATCTTTTAATGTATGGTATTATATGCATTCAGAAATTACATATTACATGTAAATTATACATAAATTTAACACAAAAAATATGTATATATAAAGACTACCAATTCATGATTGATTAAGCTATTTTTCAAAGCATTTTATAAAGTTGTTTGCTCCAACTGAGAAAAAGATTTTTTAGAAATGGGAACCTTTCACAAGAGTAAAGTAGAAAGAATGATCTTTGTCAGTCCAGCATTTTATACAGTATGTTTAAAAGAAATATGGCCACAAATTTCTTTTATTTCTTAGAAAATGAAAGAAAGAAAGAAAAATATGTTATTAAACTAACCCTTTGCAAGCAAAGCAAAATTTCCAAAAAAGAAGCAAATGGGTTCTGTGGTCAACAGTCTGTGGCATAACCAAGTAATCGTGGGGAAAATGCAATTCCATGAATAACTTTATACACACCAAAATCTCCTTATACTTTAAATCAACAAATAGCATAAGTCATGTTACATTAATGCTTGCTAATAAAACTGCTCCAATAATAATCCTGCTGGAAGAATAGTCCAAGTAATAGCTACTAAAAACTATTTCCCCTCTCAAAGGATACCACGTAATTCTGATGTCTAATTAGGAATATAAAAACGTTACATCAGTTTATGTTTTTCAGCATAATATATACTATTCTAAGAAAAAATCAATTTATGTTTACATCTGTGGAGAACTAATTCTTAAATCAACGCTATGAAACTGATAATGAAATACATGAGTTTTTATGACCAGTTCATTTCAGATGAGGAAACTCAACCAGATGAAATGACATTATGAAATGTTAGCAACAATAAAACAAACAAGAAATAAAAGCAACATCAACCCCCTTCTTAATAGGTGTTAAGATTATATATGAAATATTTAATCATTGAATATTGCATGAGATCCAAGTCAATCACAAATCTGCAGTTTAAATATCAAAAATAATAGTACCTAAAAAAACCATTGATAAGCTAAATGCATATTCTATCCCCAGTATAAATGCATAGTTATGTTTGACAATGTCAGATTATTTTACATTGTGAAGCTGTGCATTTGTACCTGTATGTGTCTATTGTTTATTATCTGTAATAAAGAAAGTATATTTTTACTTATTTCCAAATATTTCACTAGTACCTTTGCAATTGAGCATAGAGACCACTTTTTAGCCATTAAAGCATAAGCCCTTTTCTGTGGAGCTGGAAGTTGCCTGACTTGTGTTTTTCTACTTCTTTTCTAACAAGTAAGTGAAACATACAGAACACCCACTCTTAAAAACATTGGTACATAAATATTATCCTGGATTTTTAAATGCTGTTTATCTATTTTTTGAAATTGTGAAGGTCTTCACTGCTGTGCAAACCCGCCTACAAATATGTTATAGCACTACATGAACATATATTGGGATTAGGGGAGAGCAAATGATTCAAATTGCTGCATATATTACCTGCAATATTTAGCATCATTGCATATTCAACTTATGAGTGGCCTTACAGAGAACTGAGGTCACTTCTTTCATTTTATAGATTCTGAACTAGCAACCAGGATTCTAACATTCCTTACACAAAATCATAGCATTATTCTGATTCTTGGTAAGAGTTAGACGCCCACCCAATATTCTTGCGCCTAGGCCATATCTCCTAGAAAAACAAAAACAAAATACACACAAAAGAAAAAAAGTAAATTCTCAACCTCTTAAGAGTCTAACATCACAGATACTTTTCAATTTTAACCCCTGAGAACTGAATGGTAGATAATGAATGTATTGCTGGTGACTTATGTAAGGCCATTCACAAATTGAATATTCAATGATGCTAAATATTGAATATAGGTGATGTTTGAAGGAAAGATATTTCTTATACAAGTACAAATATTCAGCAGTTTCTAGAGTAACATAGACAAATACATAATTGATATAACCTCAAGTTGATGCTATTAAATCATGTGGTCATTCCTATTACACAAAGAAAATCAGAAAGTTCATTGCCTGGTAAATGCAGATAATATAGGCACCAATTTGAATCATTTGCTCCTCACAAATCCCAACTGTTCTCAAATTGGCAATTTTCTCTAAACTAGGCATTTGTTTGATTGATTTTTTTCCTCTTTCTACCCTGAATGAATCGTTATAGTTTTTTTTATCTTGCCTCAGCATTATGTACACAGTTGTGGACAAAGAAGGCAGGAGAACTCCTGGGTGATTACAGTTCTTGGGCCCCCAGTATGCAAACCACTGAAGTAGGATTTTAAAAATGAGCAGAAATTCAGATAGTGCTTTATTTTCAGATTTTCTTGATGAAAATTTTAAGGCCACTTTTCAGGTAAAATCATTATGTTTCCCCAAGAGATAGAAGGCAAAAATCTTTAATATTCTTTAAATAATAAGAAACCAAAACAAAATAACAAAAATCATTCCAGGACTGCTTCCAAGGAGGGGAAAAAAATTCCCCTTTGGAATAGAGAGCAGCTGTGGAGACATCTGTGGGCTGATCAGAGTCCTAAAAGAACAATTGCACATACATCTGTGGAGATAAAATAAGTGATGGATAAAATGTGAATTAAGAGCTCACATTCGGTAGATACTATTATACATGTATAAGACTAAAATGAGGCTCGTAAAACATCTTTTTTTGCTTCTCCATCAGCTACTGATGAATTAAGATGAGACCATAAAAGAGCAAAATAAGGTCAGCTGGAGGGGCACAAAATTGTTCAGTGTTTTCTTTTTGCAGAAAAGACCTAAGGACACACTTACCATTTTCAGTAAACACCAGGTATTTTTATTCGACCATCTGTACTGAGAGAAAGTTCAGTGGTTTCTGTCATGCCACATGTACTTGTTCCTCAGTAACCTAGAATATTTGTTCAAGTCTTCCCAATGCAGATTGGTAAAAGTTGAAGTGTATTGCAAATGCAATATAGTTAAGATATGGAGTACATGAACTGTTTTATAGAATCATATAACAAAACCCATCATCTTAGGTGTCATGAATTTCTATCTTACTTTCCAAATAAAATATTCAACTTCAGAGCAACTCAAATCACATGGATTGTGGCAGAATTTAGACAAGAACCTAGGCATCCTGCCTCTCAAACTAAAGTTCATTACATTATACTTCTAGTTAGTTATCTTGGAAATATTTTACAAGTTTCCTGAAATGGTATTATGCTTTGTCATATTTGGAAAGCTAATTAAATTATAAACAATTTGAGATCAGGGAGTATGCACATATTATTGAGTATAGAGAGAGCAAACCTTAACATTCTGATAATTCTGATAATTCATATGTTTAAATCTTTATAGGTCATAGAAGAAGACAAAATCTTGAAATATTTAGCATACTATTAAATTCCTCTTGCAAAAACTAAACAAGATATCACATAAACACAAAGAATACGAATCAATCACATTTATGCATGAGATAACAAAACCCTCTCTAAGCCATTAGCAAATTGAATTGAGAATTACAATATAACCAAGAACATTTTACTTAAAGAACTTAAGGACAATTAATCTGAATAAGAAATTGATACCACTTAATATTTATTCTCTTTTAAGACCATTAAAAGTGAGAAATAAAAAAAATCTCCTTCATATGATAAAACCTATCTTAAAAGAAAACATAACTTTTAATGATAAAATTCTTGAGTCACTTCTATTTTCAACGCCTATGAATAGTTTACTTAATTGCTATAAAATACATTATAGGTATTACTATTGCTAAGAAAAGACAAAACAAGTTCTTATTTATCATTTGTTTTGTTCTTGGATAGCTAAAGGTAATCACCTCAATCAATTGAAATATTATGAGCAGCAAACTAACAAATACAAGATTATAAAAATATAATCAAGAATTTATAGATCCAAGGCAATTTAGACATAGAGCTCATCTTAGAAAAAATATTCAAAATAATAATGTGAAATACACAGTGAGAAAAATACTCAACTGTCATACTAACCTAAATAAAGAAAATTAAAAGATTTGCAAAGATGGCAGGTAAAGACCCACATACATGGAGAGCTTTATTATGGTACTGAGTTAAAGGATTTTATACCAGAAAGAAATGTATTTTTTCAAAGTAAATCTATAAATTTAGTGTGCTATTATTCAATATACCAAAGGAATTTTTCTTCAGAATTTTGTAAAATGATTTCTTAGGTTCTTTGAAGTATAATAGAAAAATGTGAGAACTGCAAAACATTTTAGAAGGATCATATTTCACTGTATAAAATATTAACTTACATTCTAAAGATAGATAAATTAAAACAGTATTATATTGACACAAGCACCAATGTACCAACACAGGATGTCCCAAAACTCACCCATAAAATCACCCTACACAGGGAAAAGAGAAAATTGTAGCTAAATGTACCTTTATTTAGAAAACATTTGTTACAAAATTTTACAAAGAGGTGACCAACACATAGAGAATATTTTGTAAATTAAGGTACTTTTAGCTAAAATTTCCCACTTTTCTTATTCATGATGACTTTCTGGGCAACTTTTAGGACACCTTGCTTCTTCACATTGTTATGTACTTGCATAATGATTCATATGAAAATTTTAATAAAGAAAGTATCCCAGGCAAGTATAGGAAAGTAATAGAATTTTTAATAAAAAGTATTAATATAGTTTATTACAGCATATAGTTATATGAATTTCTGATGTATTAGAAATTTAAAGTTAAAATTAGTTCACAAAAATATAATCATAAAGTATAGTTTAAGATTTCCATAACCTTGGATTGGAGATGACTTTCTAAGCACGCTACTGGATGTAGAACTACAGAGGCAAAATTTAATGAACTGAATGGCTTTCTCCCCCACTGTACTGTTAGCTCCTCAGCTAAGATTTTCCATGCGAGTATTTTTCAACACAGAGCTTCTAAACCCCCCTAGAAGGCAAATTAGAGAAAGGGCACTGGGTATCTGAGGATGTAAGAAAAAATAAGAAGGAGGGATAAGTGTTCAGAAGAGTGGGTAAATTTTCCAGTGAATATTCCTTAATTTGCTTTGTATATACAATGCAAAGGCATTATAAAATGGCAATTAACTGGTAGAAAAATTGTAATGATAATTTATAATTATTTAAAACAATCATTAATATTAACATTATTATTTCTTCTACTAACGGTCTACTTTTAGCACAACTTAGAATTTGGGCTATTATCACTTTAATTCTGCTGCCATAAAAGTAAAAATAAGTTTTTGAAATGGTCTGCAAACCCAACCACTCTGCTGAACATATGATCTGTAAACGTATTTATTTTATATTCAAATGACTCACTTTTAAACATGCCTTACAGATAGAAACGTTTAATAAAGAGAGGCATGGGGTGGTGCCTGTGGCTCAAGGAGTAGGGCATTGGCCCCATACACTGGAACTGGTGGGTTCAAACCTGGCCCTGGCCAAAAAAATAAATAAATAAAGACAAGCATGTTTAAAGTTTATTATTGTATCTATAATATAATGTAATATAGTATAAATGACGTTACCTGGCTGAATTTTGAAATTATTTAGAACTAGTTACTTGTTTGTTTTCTTCCATTATCTCATTTTTGGGGCCAGGATGCCTGCATATGACTGGTACCCTAAGTTTGTCCCATGATGCATTTGGAAGAAGATAAGTTTTTCCTTGATGTTCACAGTTTCACAGAAGAATTGTTGCTCAAGATGGATTATACCCAGAGCCTCCTTAATTTTGATGACTTAGAGGATGATATTTGGGACCCTTTTGTTGATGAGACTTAGATGAGATTGCTGGACTTGAGTCGATGCTGCAATAAGTTGAGACAGTTGGGATTTGGGGATAGGATGAAAGTATACTGCATATGGTGTGGATATGAGTATTGGGAGTCAGAAGATGAGAGTCAGAAACAGAATAATGGACCTCCTCTTCCCACCAAAGATAACCAAGAAGCTGGGAATATGTGAGGTTACGAGTAAAGCTGAATTAAGGTTGCACATTAAGTTTGTTATAATTATCTGACCTTAACAAGACATCCAATATAATTACCAGGGTCCTTATCCATGGAAGAGGAAGGCAGAAGAAAGAAAACTCATCTCCCATTGCTTGTATTTTCTTAAGAGGATAAGAAATGTCATTGTTAGGGAAAAGAATTTGAAAAAAGATTACTTGAAAAGTTTGGTGACTTCGATGACTCACCAAATCTATAGGTGCTTATGTGATACATGATGCATTAATGTACTAACGATAGGGAGACCTTCTGAGACGTCCTCATTGTGTAAACATGCTAGAGTCCACTTGCAGAAGCCTAGATGGGATAAGCCTGCTACACTCCCAGGTTATTGGCACAACTGTTCCTGAGTTAAAAGCCTATACAGCATGTTACTATACTGAATAGAGTAGGCAGTTATGACGTATGGTAAATAATCATAAGACATGATAAACATATAGAAAAGGTAATGTAAAAATGCTGTATGAAGTAAAAAGAAAAAAAAAAACTAGCACACTTATAAAGGACCCTGACCCTGTGTGGAGCTTATAGGACTGGAAGGAGCTCTGAGTGAGTCAGTGAGTGGTGAGTGACTGTAAGGATTTGAGACATTGTGCCCTACTGTAGACTTGATAAGCACTGTTTACTTAGGCTACACTAAATTTATAAATAACGAATTAAGCTTTGACTACTGTACTTTTACTTTGTAAACTTTTAATTTTTTTAAATTTTTGACTCTTGTATAATAATACCGCTTAAAACACAAACATATTGAACAGTTGCACATGAATATTTTTTCTTTATATCCATATTCTATAACTTTTTCTTATTTTTAATTTTTTCCTTTTACTATTTAATGTTCTTGTTAAAAACTAAGACATGCACACATTAGCACCCCTACACGGGGTCAGGATGGTGATGGCGACTCTTACATCTCTACCTCTCTACCCGTTAAAAGGTCCTAAACCTGCACGGAGCTGTCCTCTCCTCTGCTAACGCCTTCCTCTGGAAGACCTCTTTAAGGCCTTGCCTGGAGGTGTTCTGCAATTCGCTTTATACTGAAGTCATGTTTGACTTCTGCAATTACAAGAGGGGCTCAAATGTGACTTGTATTCATCTTTCGTTATTGGTATTTACCGAGTATTGCCATTTTAATACATTTTTGTCTTTCTCAAAATCTGTATACATTTTTGGCGACATCTGTATATATGTAGAAGACCTGCATTATTAAATAATAAAAGAAGTGTGAGACCCTGTCTCCACAAAAATTAAAAGAAAAAAAAAAACCCTAGCTGGGCATTGTAGCACGTGCCTGTAGTCCAGCTAACTGGAAGGCTGAGGCAGTAGGATCCCTATCGCCCCAGAGTATGAGGTTGCACTGAGCTATAATGACATCACTTCACTCTGCTCAGGGAACAGAGTTGAACTTTGTCTCATAACAAAAAAAATTATAGTAGAGTAAATACATAAACCAGTTACATGGCCATTTATGATGAATATCAAGTGTTATGTACTGTACATACTTGTATGGACTATCCATTCATACAACTGGCAGTGCAGTCAGGCTGGTTTGCACCAGCATCACCACACACAACTGAGTCTTGCGTTGTGCTGTGTTATGACGGCTGCAGTGTCCTAGGTGATAGGGGATTCTCAGCTCTGTTGCGATCTTAGCAGACAGCGGTCTTCCACATGCTTTGTCAATGACTGAATGCCGCTTTGCAGCACATGGATGCATCTGAATGGCTGTCTTTACTCAAATTTCATGAGAACAAAAGAATTTGCTAAGAAAAAATAAATCATTTCTGCAATGAGAATTAACTTCATTCTACTCTCCTTATTGAATAATAGTATGTAAGCAGATACAAAATATATTTAGTGAATATTAATGCCCTTTGACAATATGAGAGAGGTTATCAATCACATGAAAAGAAAGAGTCTCTTCTTAATTGGAGGCCAAACTTATGACAGCTCTTTAGCTTGGGCAGCAGTGTAAATCTTTCTGTGCAACATTACCAGATAATTATAGATTCAGATGCTGAGTTTGAATCATTTCACAAGTTACAATAAAAAGCAGAATAAATAATCATTCATTTGATAAATAATCATTCACTTGATCCATACTGGTGGCCAACTATCAAGACTTAAGCATTTGTTTCCTCCCACTGAAAAGGGATTACCTTTTTATCCCGAAGTTTCCTGAGGGAGACCTTAAGGAAACCCGAAGACATATGCAGAAATGGCTTTTTGCATAATCTCTACATCTTATCTTTGCCAATATGAAGTCAGTGACAGTTCCATCAGTGGCTGGACTCACTAAGAAGCTGCAGTCACATTGTGACCAGCCTGTTTGCTCTCACGGCAATTCTCTTCTCCTCTTTTCACACACTTGGATGTATATTTCAGATTTTATGCTTCTTCAGCAACTTTCTTTGTTGTTGTTATTGTTGGGGATTCATTGAGGATACAAGAAACCAGGTTACACTGATTGCATTTGTTAGGTAAACACCCTCTGTTTTGCCCCCCAAAAGGTGTGGCACACACCAAGACCCCACCCCCTCGCTCCTTCCCTCTCTCTGCTCTTCCTTTCCCCACCCCTCCTTCCTTCTTTCTCTCTCTGCTCTCCCCTTCCCTCACCCCCACTATCTCATTAATTGTCTTCATATCAAAATTTAGTACATGGAATTCATGCTTATCCATTCTTGTGATGCTTTACTAAGAATAATGTGTTCCACTTCCATCCAAGTTAATACAAAGGCTGTAAAGTCTCCATTTTCTTTAATGGCTGAATAGTATTCCATAGTGTACATAAACCACAGCTTGTTAATCCATTCCTGGATTGGTTCAAGCAACTTATTTATTCATTTATTTATTTATTTATTTATTTATTTGGAGACAGAGTCTCACTATGTTACCCTTGATAGAATGCCATGGCATCACAGCTCACAGCAACCTCGAACTCTTGGGCTTCCACAGTTCTCTTGCCTCAGCCTCCCAAGTAGCTGGGACTACAAGTGCCCGCCACCACGCCCGGCTATTTTCCTGTTGTAGTTGTCATTATTGTTCAGCTGACCTGGGCGGGACTCGAACCCGCCAGCCTCAGGGCATGTGGCTGGCAATGTAACCACTGTGCTATGGTCTGAGCTTCTTTAACAACTTTTATCTGAGTTTAGGATCAGAATAAAAACCATGCTACAACAATTTTTAAACACTCCCCTTGCTAATGAAGGTATAATAATGATCTTCTGAGACTCAAGCTATCTGTCCTCACTCCAACAGTTAAAAGCACCAAGGAAGACCAATGAGACATTGACTCCAGATCCATGTTTTAAGGGGGAATAAAAATTATAGTTGGATAAGAGCTGCATCATCAAAAGCCATGCTGAAGATAGTGTGAAAAAAGCATGTATTTTGTATCTTGTGGTAAATTTCTGACACAAGATTAGGAGTAAGAGATGTCAAAGCAGGGTAAGTGCCTAGTCATAAAATAGTACATAAATTAAAGTGCATCAATGTCAAAACAGCAAAACCCTGTTACATCATTTAATCAACAGACTTCCTATTTCTTCCTGCTTCTATGTTTTCTGATGGTCTTTCTTGGGAAGAGCTTGCACAGCTCTCTCATGGAAGGACAGACATGAGGAGACAGGTGCCAGAAACAAAATCAGTTTAATGCTCTTAAGTCACAACCCACCAGTCACTTCAACTCGCCAGTCATCAGATTGTTAAGTGTAAGAAGAGGGTGGGAAATTTGGCTGTACCAAAAACAAGATGATGAATGAAAACAATGTGTCACTCCACACGTTAGGGAAAGAACAAGAATTGCAAATGTCAGGAACATTGGATTACCCTTAACTGAAACATTATAACTTCAGGGGTCACTGTAGGTTAATATTTTTTATGCGATATCCACAAATAGTGTCTTCTATAGCACAGAACTATAAACTAGAAATGTGTCTGAGGCACCACTAGTTTTTTAAGCTCAAGAAACAGCATGGCTGCAAGGCCTCAGTAAAGAAATGAAAAGCTGTGGAGAGAGAGAAAGAGCAGGGTGGTTACTTGGAAGTGAACAGTGATGATTGTTCGTGACAATATTAGTAGCCTAATTATGAAGCCTCACGCTGACCATGTTAATAAATTGGCACAATTTCAGTGCAGAAGGACAGTGCTCAAAGAAAGGCCTCTCTCGCCCCTCCCCCCCTTCCTCTACCCCCTCCTCTCTTCTTTCTTTAAAGGACATGACATAGAATACGTGGCAAAGTGCTTGGTGTCATGCATGTGGGAAGCTAAAATAGAAATTCAAAATCCCAAAACCAATCTTAGAGACTTTGTTCAGAAATAGAGCAGATTGAAATGACCTCTCACAACAGACTGTGTCAGAAGAAAAGAGAAAGAGACCATTTCTATAAGCCAGCAAACTAATATAAAGGACGGCCCCTGATACCTTAAAGTGCATATTGCCACTGACAAAATGAAGTAGTAGAGGCAACTATATAGATAACTAAATGAACAGCAAAAATCAAATTAACTTATGTTAATTGCAACAAGAAATAAAAAACACAGACTAAAGAAAAATGTATTAAAATGAAGACCCAATTAAACCAAAATTTTAAAAGGTTATGTTTGTCTTTAATTGTTTCACAACATATGGCTTTTCTAGATAATGTTCCCGTGCAGGATCTATGAAATCATTTCTGGGATTATGGCAAGTAAAATGGTGTTTTCATGGGAAACCCATGTCTCTTCCAGGGTTTCAGTCCTGTACCTGTGGTCTGACATTAAGATAAAAATCATTAAATGCATGATAGTTCACAACAAATTTCTTGGGATTCTACCTACTTGCATTTCTAATTGATGTAAAATGTCATCTTTACTTCCAAAGGAGTAGTGCTAAAATTGTATTGGTCGTTACTGAAAAATCTGGAAACCTCAGGCTTAGACAAGTTTGAAATTTGATGTAGACTTCAAAATCCCAGAAATGAATGGAAACTGAAAATCTGTTGATTCCAAAGGCCCTCAGAAAAGAAAATTGAGCTCAGAGAAGCGAAAAGAGTTAGGCAGTAGCCATAGGAATTTAGTATAAAATAACAAAAAAAGTGAAAATGAACAGATTGCACTCAGCTCTCCTGTGTTTTACCCAGTGATGCCCATGAAAGACGTTTAATCAAAGCAGGATGGTGGACTAAAGCAACCACTGAAATTAGTTTGCCAAAGTAAATATATGCTCAAAGTGTTGATAGTAGCAACATCTAAAATACATGTGCACTTTTAGCACTAAATATTTTCTTAAAATTTTAACGTACAAAAATGTAAAAGTTTGAATTAATGAAATATGGTAGTCTCCAATTGTAAGGAAATAGATTACCAGAAATCTGGGTATTTCTTTCTTTCTTTCTCATTTTCCCTTCTCGTCATATTCTTCTTTTTTGTTCTTTTGGTATTTTGGTAGTTTTTAATGTGCAAAAATTCTTTTTTATTTATTACAATAACCTTTAATTTTCTTAAGTTAATATATGTGATACAGGAATGTGAAAAACACAAGAGGCAAAGAACAAAGCCATCCACAATCACCAGCACTTTGTGGTCTGACACGTCCATCTCGATCCTGAGCGCACACACAGCCTCCTGTTTTATGGGGTTGAGATCGCACAGTGTGTACCATGCTGTTTCCCACATCAGGGATATTTACCAATCCGAAATTTGAAAGCTATGTGAGTATTTTGATAACTAAGAACACAGTACACCAACTCAGTCTGATAGGAAAAAATGTCATCTTGCCTTCCTTGGGACGAAAATATCGTCGTGACAAGAGTGGCAACAAGCCTCAGATCAAAGTATTGGCAGCGTTCCATTTAAAATATTGCATTTCCTTAATGCTCAATTTCAAATGAAATCTAAAACAGCAGATTACACTGAGTGTAATATTTCTAAGATAATTAATTATCATATCTATGCCTTTAAGATATTACCAAGAAGGTCTGTTTCCATTTAATTACATTGTATACATTCGTATAGCCAAAAGGGATGCACATACATAAGTGGCTACCATCAAAAGGTAGATGTGAACACAACTGCACACATCTCTCTCTTTATACTTCTTTCTGCCCCTCTCCTGTCAATCTAATGAACAAGTCCTGATATACACTTCTCAGAGGTAGTTTAACAAGTCCGTTTCCAAGATGCATCCCATTACACCTCAATTAAAAGTTAAATATTTTTATTTTCTTTATTTTCTCTATACATATGCATGTGTTTATTTAGTTTCCACTTTTTGCCCTCACAAAATTAAAAAGGTTTCAAATTTAATATCAATAACAATGTTTATGATAAGGACTAGAAAGAGAAACCTCGTAAAGAATGAACAAAAATAAATATATTCGGAAAAGAGATCAGACAATTGCAACAAAATATTGAGCAATAATAATAATAATGATGCAAAAAAAGTAACATTCACATTGTCAGATAAGAGTATGTCTATCACAGAATGCTTGACTCTGAGGTTCAGTATGGAGTCATCAGATAACTTCTTCACTTTTCTTTCCCCAAAGTCTCAAAAAATAGATAACTAATATTTATAAATAAAAATAGAAGATAATTTCAAGTAATGTGAAATCTTATAGACAATAGAAAAAGAAGAAATACTTCAAAATCATTCTACTTCATCTGTATATACCTGATATTAAAATTGGAACAAAATGTTATTATAAAGGGAAATTACAAACATATTTCACTTATAAATGAGGATGCAATATCCTGAACAACATATTAACAAGTTAAATTAAAAATTAATGTTCAAATACTGTACTTTGGTAAAAATTAAATCCAATTTATGTGAAAATTAGTCACTATTTTCTTTTCTTTTCTCTCACCCTCTTCCTCCTCTCTCTGCTCTCTCCTTCCCCCATGCCCCACTGAGTCATTAATTGTCATTAATTGTCCTCATATCAAAGTTGAATACATCGGGTTCATGCTTCTCCATTCCTGTGATGCTTCCCTAAGAATAATGTTCCATCTCCATCCAGGTTAATATAAATACTGCAAAATCTCCATTTTTTTAATGGTCAAATAGTATTCTATGATATACAAATACTACAGCTGGCCAATCCACTCCTGGGGTGAAGAGCATTTAGGCTTTTTCCACATTTTAGCGATTGGAAATTGAGCTGTGATAAACAGTCTAGTACAGTGTCTTTATAATAAAAGGTTTATTTTCCTTCTGGATAGATGCCCAGTCATGGGATTGCAGGATCAAACAGGAGGTCTAGGTTGAGTTCTTTGGGGTTTCTCCGTACTTCCTTCCAAAAAGGTTGAATCAGTTTACAGTTCCACCAGCAGTGTACAAGTGTTCCTTTCTCTCCACATCCTCGCCAGCATCTGCGGTTTTGAGATTTTGTGATGTGGGCCATTCTCGCTGGGGTTAGATGATATTTCAGGGTGGTTTTAACATGCATTTTTCTAATAATTGGAGATGATGAGCATTTTTTCGTATGTTTGCTAGCCATTCGTCTGTCTTCCATAGAGACAGTCCTGTTCATCTTTCTTCCCCATTGATGTATGGGATTATTGAGGGTTTTTTTGT
Source organism: Arctocebus calabarensis (assembly GCA_963573935.1). NCBI lineage: Eukaryota > Metazoa > Chordata > Mammalia > Primates > Lorisidae > Arctocebus > Arctocebus calabarensis. The sequence continues at coordinate 59,344 of CAUYON010094714.1, forward strand.
GGATTAATTTAAGTTCTGTATACAGCCTAGTTATTCAGCTTTTGTCTGATTCAAAATATGCAAATTTCCTTTCCCATTGTGTAGTTTATGTATTTGCTTTGGTTATTGTCTCCTCAGCTGTACAGAAGATTTTCAGTTTAATTAAATCCCTTTTGTTTGTTATTACTGTTGTTGCTATTGCCATGGCAGTCTTCTTCGTAAAGTCTTTCCCCAGACTGGTATGTTCCAGTGTTTTTCCTATGCTTTCTTTGATAATTTTTATCATTTCGTGCCTTAAATTTAAGTCCTTTATCCATCTCAAATCAATTTTTGTGAGTAGAGACAGATGTGGGTCCAGTTTCAGTCTTTTACATGTGGATATCCTGTTCTCCCAGCACCATTTATTGAACAGGGAGTCTTTCCCCCGGTGTATGCTCTTGTTTGGTTTATCGAAGATTAGGTGGTTGTAAGTTATTGGTTTTATTTCCTAATTTTCTATTTGATTCCAAATGTCTATGTCTCTATTTATGTGCCAGTACCATGCTGTATTGACCACTATAGCTTAATACAACCTAAAGTCTGGTATGGTGATAACCCCGGCTTTGTTTTTATTACTAA
>CAUYON010094719.1:0-42850 GCA_963573935.1 Arctocebus calabarensis
TTTTTGGAAGGAAGTATGGAGAAAGCTCAAAGAACTCAACCTAGACCTCCCGTTTGATCCTGCAATCCTATTACTGGGCATCTATCCAGAAGAAAAAAAAAAAACTTTTATTATAAAGAGACTTGTACCAGGCTGTTTATCACAGCCCAATTTACAATTGCTAAAATATGCAAACAGCCTAAATGTCCTTCAACCCAGGAATGGGTTGGTATGCTATGATATATGTATACCATAGAATATTACTCAGCCATCAAAAACAATGGAGACTTTGAAGCATTTGTACTAACTTGGATGGAGGTGGAACACATCATTCTTAGTGAAACATCACAGGAATGGAGAAGCATGAATCCTATGTATTCAACTTTGATTTGAGGAGAATTAATGACACAGTGGAGCATGAGGGAAGGAGAGAGCAGACAGAGAAGGAGGGAGGCGTGAGGGAAAGAAAACAAAAGAAAAGGAAAGAAAACAGTGACTATTTCTCACATAAATTGGATTCAATTTTGACCAAAGTACATTACTTAAACAATTTTTAATTCAACTTGTTGATATGTTGTTTAGGATATTGCATCCTCATTTATAAGTGAAATATGTTTGTAATTTCCCTTTATAACAATATATTTTCTCTAATTTTAATGTCAGGTATATCCAGATCAAGTAGAATGATTTTGAAATATTTCTTCTTTTTCTATTGTCTATAAGATTTGGCATGATCTGTTTTTTTGAAACTGTCTTTTACTTTTATTTATGTAATATTAGTTGTCTATTTTTTGAAACTTTGGAAAAAAAACTAAGAAGTTAACTGATGACTTCATATTGAACCTCAGAGTCAAAGCATACTATAATAGATATACTCTTATTTGACAATGTGAATGTTACTTTCTTGGCATTATTATTATTAATATTGCGTAATATTTCAATACAGTAATTGTTTTCTTTTCTGAATGTATTTATCTTCATGTGGGTTTTGTTTCTAGTCTTTATCTTAAACGTTGTTGTCATTAAATTCTGTGAAGGCAAAAAGTGGAAACCTAATAAACACATGTGTATGTAAAAATTAAAAAATGAAAAAAAATGAAAAAGCTACTATTTTCATTTTCAAAAATGAAAATGAGTGACTTTGTGACCAGGAAGTAACTAAGCATGACCTAATAATTAAAGACACAGAAACATGTAATTCATATGCAATTAAACCCAATATTAAGCATAACTGCCCTTAGAGCCCTCTACTGATACCTAGAAAAACAGCAACATTTCCTCAGTAATGCCCATAGAAATCAACAATTTCTAGAGTAGATACATTTGTATAATAGAAGCAATATAATATTCCTAAAGTCTCTGAGCAGGGATGGCAAAGGGTCAGACATGTAAGGAAGGCACAATCCTGCCACTACTCCCAGATTTCCAAATTGCCAGATGTTAATTATTTTTATTTATTTGAAGGCCTTTAAGTGGAAAAAGTAAGATGATCTCTTTCCCCAATGCTGAAATTTTTGATTTATCAGGAACAATATCCTATAGACTTACTTTCTTTTCTTGCCATAAATTCTCACTGACCACTCACAAAACAACTCAAACATTTCCCCTTGTACGTAAGTATGACCCGATCCCCTGCCTCCGATTCTAGGTGAGCCACTGTTTGTCTTTTCCAAGCCCATCCTTTAGGTTAGGGTCACAACAATATAGTATGGTGCCTTTATGCAAGTGAGCTCTCATCATGACCCTGTGCTGTGAACTCAGGATGATGCTTGTGGTAAGAGGCATCGCACCACTTTCATCATCCCTGTTTCCATCTCCCTCTGAGTGTGTCCTCCACTCTTTGTTCACTCAGCTTCTCCTCCACTTTCTACCTTCTGTTTCTGTTCCCCAGGTCCAGGCTGCTGTGACCCTCTGCAGGACTTTGTGTGCCTCCCAGAGCTCTAGACAGCTCCTCCATGAGCCCACCTTTGGGCTCAGCCCATTTGACAGCTTCCCTGCCTGTCCTCTTGCTTCCCCCACGTGGTCCCAAAGATGCTGTCTCACAGTGGGCACAGGGACCTCTTGACACTTTCCTGGGCAACAGTCTGCAGTGAGTTCAATTAGATAGTTTACCCGTAAGAGTTTTCTAAGAATTAAATTGCCAGATAATAAGATTGTGCATTCTCAATCTAACTAGATGTTGCCAATTTTTTCTTTAAAATAGTTATACAAATGGAAACTGCCTAAAGCATTGTAAGAGTATTTCAATTATTCCACAGGCTTGACAACCTCGGTATCATTAGACTTTTAATTTTTCCAACTGTTGGCTGTGACATGCTGGCTCATTGTGGTTCTAGTTATCATTTTCTATATTGCTATTAAGGTTAAATATCTTTTATACATTTATTGACCATTTGGATTTCCTCTTTTTAAAAATTCTGCTTTATTATCTTTTTGGTTGTTTGTCTTTTCTTTTTCAGTGATGGGAATTCTTCATATCCTGTCGTACTAGTGACATTATTAATATATGCATTTATTGTAAATGCTTTCAGCCAATTTGCCTGTATTTTTACTTACTTTATGGCATCTTTTAATGAACAGATGTTTTTAATTTTAATACAATCCAATTTATCAATCTTGTCTTTCATGATAAATGAAGTATTTTGTGTCTTGTTTTAGAAAGTCCTTCCTTACCTCAAGATCATAAACATCTTCCATATTTCTCTTTATGTTTCTAAATTTTGACTTTCACATCTTGTTTTAATCTATCAATTAACTATAAATGGGACAGAACTGGGTATGGTGTAGTCCTAGTAACTCGTATATAAATGGGGCAAATGATCCAGTTAAAATACAAAGATTGGAATTTATTTATTTATTCATTTATTTATTTTAAGGCACAGTCTCAATTTGTTGCCCAGGTTAGAGTGCCATGGCCTCAGCCTATCTCACAGCAACCTCAAGCTCCCAGGCCTAAGTGATCCTCTTGCCTTAGTCTCATGAGTAGTTGGAACTACAGGTTTGCCAGAACACCCAGCTAATTTTTCTATTTTTAGTAAAGACTGGGTCTTGCTCTTGCTCAGTCTGGTCTTGAAATCCTGAGCTCAAGTGATCTTCCAATGTCTAATCTGTCTTTTTTGATGATATGACTTTATATAAAGGAAAAAGATATAGACTCCACCAGTAAACTGTTAGAACTAATAAATGAATTCAGGAAAGTTGCAGAATACAAAAATAGGTAAACATTTTATATACTAACAATAACCTACCCCAAAAAGAAGTCAAGAAAACAGTTCCACTTGCAATACCTATAAAAATATTAGGCATATATTTAACCAAGAAGGTGAAAGACAGGTGGCACCTGTGGCTTAGTGGGGGGCGCCAGCCCCAAAGGTGGCAGGTTCAAACCCAGCCCTGGCCAAGCTGTAACAACAAAATAATGGTCGGGTTTTGTGGCAGGTGCCTGTAGTCCCAGCTACTAGGGAGGCTGAGGCAAGAGAATCACCTAGGCCCTTTGCCCTTTGCCCTCCAGGAGTTGGAATTTGGAGGTTGCTGTGAGCTGTGTGATGCCATGGCACTCTACCGAGTGGTGATAGAATAAGACTCTATCTCTACAAAAAAAAAAGGAGAAGAAGAAGAGGAGATGGCACCTGTGGCTCAGCAAGTAGGGCGCCGGCCCCATATACTGAGGGTGGTTGGTTCAAACCCAAACCCGCCAAACTGCAAAACAAAAAAATAGCAGGGCATTGTGGTGGGTGCCCAGCTACTCAGGAGGCTGAGGCAAGAGAATCGCCTAAGCCCAAGAGCTGCAGGTTGCTGTGAGCTGTGTGATGCCATGGTACTCTACTGAGGGCCATAGAGTGAGACTCCATCTCTACAAAAAAAAAAAAAAAAAAAGGAGAAGAAGAAGGTGAAAGACTGTACACTGAAAATTATAAACTTTCGTGAAAGAAGTTTAAGAAGAGCACAGTTAAATGGAAAGATCTCCTGTATTCATGGACTGGAAGAATTAGTATTGTTAAAATGTCCATGCTACTGAAAGCTATTTACAGATTCAGTGCAATCCCAATCAAAATTCCAATGACATTTTTCATAGAAATAGAAAATGAAAATTCTAAAACTTGTATGGAACCCTGAAAGACCCCAAATAGCCAAAGTTATCTTGAGCAAAAAGAATAAAGCTGGGGCCTCACAGTAAATGATTCCGAAATCTACTACAAAGCTAAAATAATCAAAACATCATGGTACCAGTATAAAACATGAGTCAACAGAACAGAATACAGAGCTTAGAAAAAATTCCACTCTTTTGTGTTCAATTAATTTTTAAAAGGACACTAAGAAGACACCATGGATGAAAGATAGTTTTGTCAACCAATTGTGTTGAAAAACTGGAAATCTACATGCAGAAGAATAAAACTGGACCCTTCTCGCATATTATACAAAAAATAAACTTGAAATGGGTTAAAGATTTAAATTTAAACACGTGACCTGAAGTCCTAAAGCAACCAGAAGAAAATATATGGAAAGACCTTTGTGACACTGGGTTGGGCAATGATTTTTGGATTTGACCTTAAAAGCACTGGCAATAGATGGGATGATATCAATTTAAAATACTTCTGCACAACAAAGAAAGCAATTAACAAAGTGAAGAGTGAACATACTGAATGGGAGAGAGGATTTGCAAACTGTGCATCTGATAAGGGATTAATATGCAAAACATATATGGAACTCAAACAATTCAATAGCAAAAACCAAGTAATCCAATTAAAAAAGGGCGAAGGACCTGAATAGATACTTCTCAAAAGAAGACATACAAATGGTTAATAAGTGTATGAACAAAATGCTCAACATCACCTATTATTAGGGAAATGCAAATCAAAACCACAGTGAGATATCGCCGCACACCTGTTAGAATGGTTATTATAAAAAAGACAAAAAATAAAAGTTGATGAGGATGTGGAGAAAAGGGAACCCTTTCACATTGTCAGTAGAAATATAAATTGGCACAGCTGTTACCAATTAAGAGTGTGTGGTCATCTGGAGAACAGTATGGAGATTTCTCAAAAACTAAAACTAGAACTGTTGTATGACTCAGCAATCCCACTGCTGGGTAAATTTCCTAAGGAAATGAAATCAGTATGTCAAAGAGCTGTCTGCATTCCCATGTTCATTGTGGCATTAATCTCAATAGTCAAGGTATAGAATCACCTTAAGTGTCCACTGACAGATAAGTAGGTAAAGGAAATATGGCATGTGTAATATATAGTATAGTATGTACTCAATGGAATGTTACTCAGCTTAAAAAAAGGCAGGAAATCTTGTCATTTATGACAACATAGGTGAACCTGGACAACATCATATTAAGTGAAACAATCCAGGCATAGACAAATCCTGCATGATTCATTATATGTGGAATCTAAACATTCTAACTCATAAAAGCAGAGAATGGAATGGTGGTTACCTGGGGATGGGGCATGGGGAAAATAAAGGCATATTGATCAGAGAGTACAAAGTTTCAGTTGAGCATGATGGATAAGTCCTAGAGAATGTATAGATTGATGACTATAGTTAATACTATTTGTATGATGATTGTAGTTAATACTATTTGTATGCTTAAAATTTCCTAAGAGTGGATCTTAAATGTTCTCAAGGCACTCGTGTAAACCTATGTGAGATGATTGGAAATATTAACAAGCTCATGTGGTGATCATTTCACAATGTATACATATGTCAAAACTACATCATAATGTATGCTGTAAATATATGCAATTTGTATTTATACTTCAATGAAGCTGGAAGAAAAAGATAATGCTTTTTTTCTTCTGTTTCCTTTTTCTAAATTCTGTTTTCTTACTGTTATTGGTGTTCTTCAGCTTCACATGGTGTGTCTAGGTAGAGATTTCTTTTTATTTTTCCTGGTTGGAATTTATTTATTTTAGTTTCCCCTGGTTGGAATTTATTAAGTACTTAAATATATGTAGTGGTTCTTTGTGGGAAATTCTTGGTGTCTCTTCAAATAGTATTTTTTGTTCTACACTCTCCTCTCTCTGTTACTTCTAAAATACCAATTAAAACATATATTAATATTCTTTCTATACCTTCCATTTCTTTCTTTGTCTTTCATATTTTATACAAAATGAATGGTGAAGAGGCATTAACTGAGCTAAGTTGGGAAAGTGGAAGGATATTTCAGAGAGAAGAGTATGTGGGTAACTGGGAAAGGTGAGAAAGAAGGTATGTGTGGTTGCTGCCCAGGGGAGAGGTGTGAGAGGTGAGGCTGGTGACATACACAGGGATGGATTGTTTAGGACCGTTAGCCAAAAAGCAGTGAGAAAGCAGTTTTGGGTTAGGGTGATGGTGACAGAGTTAGATTTGGGTATTGAAAAGGTCACTTGGGCTTTGAGTCAGAGAATGGATGAAAGAACTCAAAAAAGATGTCAGGAAACTAATTAAGAAGCTATTGTCATGCCCAGGCAAGAAATGTTAGCTCATGCTACACTGTTGGTTGCCAAGACCAAGAGAAGTGGATAAAATGAGAGAGATTTAAGAGACAAAGGTCAACAGAAATTCGTACTTTGGAAGTTCTGGCTACTATGTGAAGAATGAAATAGAAGTAAATGGCATACTGTGATAGAGAAAGAATAAGAGATGGTAATATTTTCAAACTGTATATTTAGAGACTCTCAAATCATCAACTATAAAGCTGTTTCAATAAGTAAGATTGTTTAATTACCTATAGGTTCCTATTCCATTTATTTTCTCTCTCCTCAAACCACCAACATCTTTTCTTGCTTTCTCAGTCTCCTAACACCCTGTCATAGATGTGATTTCTATTTCAGAGGAAAACTAAAAGCAATCTGAAGAGGATTTCCCTGTGCTCCCCCACCCACACCTGCCCCTCCCTTTATGGACATAGATGCCCTCAGACTCCTTTTCTTCTGTTGCTGAAGCTGAGTTGTCCTAACTGGGACTGAGCCGTCTCCTCCCCCCTACCTTGGTCTGGCTTCTACTTCTTTTCTCTCAGCATCATCACTGTCTGTTCTGTCGATTTATCTGTATTAACATAGAAGTGTGGCCCAATTGTTTCCAGTTAGGAAATACCTGCTGAACCTCACGGACCCACCCTCCTGCTGTCCCAGGTCTGGGCTCCACTTGCAGCATCACTACTCAGAAGAGTTGTCTACCTGCTAGGTCTGCAATTTCTCCCTGTCATTTTCTCTCAAATACACTCAACGGGTCACTTTCCTACTTCGTCACAAACCCACTCTGAGGAAGGTCCTAAGTGATATTCTGTAGCTAAATCCACGTGGGAATATGGTCAAAGACTGAAGGACGTGGGAGGGGGTGTGGACCACCACTTGCTTGCCTCAGGGGCAGCGAGCACCGGCCTGGGTTCAGCCTGAAGCTCATTTCTGGTTGAAGACAGGCACATTCTTTCTCAGCTGTCTCCCCTGCCTCCCCTGCCTCCTGCACACCCTGAGGACTGTCAGTAGTCACTCAAGCAAATATCCTATCAGGCACCGTGTTCAGACAGCCCATCCTATGACGATCGGTCTGTGCCTCATCACTGGATGCTCAGAGACAGCCCGTTCATATCTATGTCAAATATTAAACTTTATTCCTTATAATAATTAACCTTTATCAAGATGCCAGTCTGTCACATGTCTGAAATTTTGGGAGGTAGTTAAGAAGTTCTGCTTAGGTCTTTCTGTCTCCCTGACCTACTTAGGAACGTAATTTCACTAAGATGGGAAAATTTTGCTTAAAATTATAATGAGTCTGCAACCCAGTCTCCAATAATTAACACAGAGCTGGCCCATGGAAAGTATTCTATAAATGTTTTTGAGTAAAGGAATCATTAAATTGAGCCCACTGGTGGACATCATCCATGTGCCTGGTGGTGTTAGTGTCTTTTCCCAGCAGAACCCCTCACTTTGAGTAGATGTTGACTCCTGCTTGTGCAGAAGCAGGACACAAACCAAACATACAAAACTCTTCTCCCAGCGAAAAAGCTTCTTAAGAATGCAAGAAACAATCTAGCTCAGGTGTCGTCACAAAACAGTGTCTCAGCAAAGACCGTTTCTGATGTGGGAGCCCCTCATGGCTGGAGGGAATCTTCCTGGCCATTCACTGGGGTCATATTGTGTTCTCACCTTCCACTGTGGGGAGGCCGTGCAAAGGTGGACACAGTGCAGACACGCAGTTGGGTTTGGTAAACCCATTTATCTTGGGATGGTAAAGATTTGTAACTGGTAGAAAGTTTTTCTTACCTATGCATGTATCATCACACCTTCTAATTTCCATTCCTTGCTCTAAATTCTACCACTTGGGACAACAATGAACATGTATAATTCCTCTTCCATAGGATGTTTTTTAGAATATTTGAAATAATTATTATACTCGTTCTGAGTTTCTCTAATACAGATTTTTCTATCCTATGAAAATCCAGCCCCTGTGACCTGCTCTGATTCCTGTCTTCTCTGGCTTCTCAAGGGCTTCTCTTCCCTGTCTCTACTCCAAGGTCAGTCTCTCCCTCCCAGATGCATGTCCTATTAGAACTGTGCCTCATCTGGAAGAGTGCTCCCCAGTACCATCACACCCAACTTCTCCCTGTTTCATAAAAAAGTTCTTTTTTTTTTTTTTTTAAACAGTCTCACCATGTAGTCCTGGGTAGAGTGCCATGGTGTCACAGCTAACAGCAACCTCAAATTCTTGGGCTTAAGCAATTCTCTTGCCTCAGCCTCCCAAGTAGTTGGGACTACAGGAGCTCACCACAATGCCTGGCTATTTTTTGGTTGTAGTTGTTATCGTTGTTTGGCAGGTCTAGGCTGGCTTCAAACCTGCCAGCTCCGGCATATGTGGCTGGTGCCCTAGCTGTTGAGCTATAGGCACCGAGCCCATAACAAATATTTTGTAGTACCTCTTTTTGTTTTCTAAAATAAAGTTCATTAGGCCAAATGCAGTGGCTCACTCCTTGTAATCCTAAAACTTTGGGAGGCTGAGGCAGATGGATAACTTGAGCTCAAGAGTTCCAGACCAATCTTAGCAAGAGCGAGACTCTTATTTCTAATAAACATAGAAAACCTAGGTGAGCATTGTGGCAGGAGCCTGTAGTTCCAGCTACTTGGGAGGCTGAAGCAAGTGGATCACTTGAGACCAAGAGTTTGAGGTTGCTGTGAGCTGTGATCCCATGGCATTCTACCCAGGACACAGAGTGAGATTCTGTTTCAGAAAAGAAAAAATAAAATTGTTGACTATATAACTTACTTATACAGCTAGTGAAAATATTAATAAAATGCTTTAGCAATGACAAAATTAAGAAATAAAAGGAAGGCAGTTTATAATAGGGTCATATGCTTTAATATGTAAATACTTGGAACATGAGATAGGTGGCTTCTGAAACGCCTATCAGTTAAACGACCCCTTGCGTCATTCCTTCCTTCTGAGTGTATATTGGACCTAGTGAGCTGCTTCTAATGAATAGAATAGAGCAACAGTGAAGCAATGTCACTTCCCAGGTTATGTTATGAAAAACTGTGGTTCTCTTTGCCTGTCTGTTTTTCTGGATCATCTTGCTTACTCTGATGAGTGAGCCGCCAAATCGAGAGGCTCGTGTTGAAAAAAAATACATGCAGCCTCTGGCCCATTGCCAGTGGGGAACTGAGGCCTTCAGTCCAAAAGCCTGCAAGAAACTGGATCCTGCCAACAACGCCATGAGTGAGCTTAGAAGGGGATCTGTTTCCCACAGAGGCTTGTGATGAGAATGCAGCCCGGACTGATGTCCTGATGGCAGCCTTATCAGAAACCCTGAGCCCGACCTACAGAAGCTGGGAGATAGTAAATGCTGCTGCTTTGGGCATTTGACTGTTTTTCTTACACATCAGAGGGATGATATGCTGACTTCGTAACAAGGTTTCAGGGAGTGCGTGTCACACATGAGCATGAAAACCCAGTCCTCACTCTTGTGAACTATAATAGGGTCAAAAAATGTTATTGTTATAAGCCACTAAATTGTAGGATAATTTGTTACCCTGCAATAAATAGTTAATATAATCCTTGATGAAGTAGTGAGATGCTTGCATCTACTTCTGGGTAATTATTAATATTTGGATTTGAGATATATGAGATCAGAAGTCATTCTAAACAGAAAGTTCAGGACAAGAAAAGCAGAGAGCTGAGTAGACACTGGATTGAAAGTAGTCCTGTTGAAAGTGGTTTGTAGATAATCAGAGTTGTTCCAATCAGCCCTCTGCAGCTGTGATCTTCATGTCATGTGTTCTAAGTTAAAAATCTTCATTTGCAATATCTACCCTTAATGCGTTACTCTCCAGAACAAGCACTGAGATCTGTTTATAGATCCTTAATGTTTTTCTAGACAAAGAGTATAATCTCACCCCCACCCCCCACACAAGGGTATGGGGGAGAGACAGAGTCTCACTATGTCACCCTCGGTAGAGTGCCGTGGTGTCAGAGCTCACAGCAACCTCTAACTCTTAGGCTTACGCAATTCTCTTGCCTCAGCCTCCCAAGTAACTGGGACTACAAGTGTCCACCACAAGGCCCAGCTATTTTTTTGTTGCAGCTGTCATTGTAGTTTAACAGGCTCCAGGCCCTGTTGGAACCCACTTGCCTCAGTGTATGTGGCCAGCACCCTAACCTCTGAGCTACAGGCACCAAGCCGGAACCAAATATTCTTAACTGAAGTGGATAAATGAAGAACAGGTGAGTCACATGTTGCAGCCTGAATGTTTCTCCACCAAAATGTATACGCTAAAGCCTCAACACTAACATGACTGCGTTTGGAGACAGAACTTATAAAAAGCCAATTGAAGCTAAATGGAGTTGTGTGGTTGGGGCTAAGATCCAGCAGGATTAGCATCCAAACAAGAAGAACAGAAAGTTCTTCCTTCTTCCCCAGCCCAAGCACAAGCAAAGAAGACAGCCTGGTAGTGGCCAGACAGCTGCCGACCACTGGCCGGGAAACAAGGCCTCGGAATAAAATGTAACTCTCCAGCACCTTGATCATGTTTTTCTGGCCCCTAGAACTGTGAGAAATAAATTTCTGTTGTTTAAGTCACACAATCTATGGTATTTTGAGCAGACCAAGGCAACAGGTAATAGACCAAGGCTGTTAAAGTAGCTAAAAGGAGGAAGTATGGTTATCTCATAAACGAGTGCAGTGTTACTTATTATTTTTAAGCAGGAACCAATTAGTATTTTCTTGGGTATGATATTGCTCAGCAGGGTGATGGAGTGTCATAGGAAACAAATGTCCTTCTTGCAACCCCACCTTGTTACAGAGCACACGTTCACTCCCACTTTGGGATGGGACTTACCACAGTTTTGCAGGACAAAGGAATATCTTCCCCTTGCAGACTGCTCTATGTAGGGCAGCATATCTGACTACCAAGTTCCAGTAGTTCCCCTTTAATGATCTGACAATCAGAAATAATCCCCTAAATTTTCAAATCTTCCTTCTGAGTGGTGGCTCTCCCATTGAAAATCATTCCTCTATTATTTCTTTAAAATTCATCATCAGCTCCTAACACCTCTACTGTCAAAACAACTCCTGCCATTCTCACATGATTAGTCCCTGTGTGTGAGCAGGACTCTACTCTCAGCTCGGAGAAAGTCACTTGAGAGTTAATCCTAAATCAATCTGCTCTGTATTCATCCAGTGACAATGGCTGGACATGTTTCAGTCTTGGGTTCCACTTCTGTAAGACTTTGCTTGCTCTCTAGCTCCTCATCCATTTAGCATTGTGAAAGAAGATCTGCAGCCATGCCATTTATAAAAAGAGAGGGTAATTGACTCCCATTGACCGGATAGTCCAAGATCACAGCGCTGGCATCTACCTGGCGAGCACCTTGTGCTGCGTCCGAACATGGGGGAGAGGCCGAAGGAAGTGGGTGTGTGCCGAGAGGACCAACACAGGAGAGGCAGCCTTCACTGTGACAGCCCACTCCCGTGGGAATGCATCCATTCCTGCAAGGACCAACTCAGGCTCAAGAAAGGTTAACCCATCCTAAGGACCTGATCTCCTCTTAAAAGCAGCACCTGCCAACCCCACTGCATTGGAAATTTTGGTTCCAACACGAGTTTTGACAGAGACACTCAGACCATAGCAATCTCCTTTCCTAGTGTGTTCTAAGAGGAAGGTTAATGGGATGAAACACAAATTCTGCAGCTGATCTAAGACAGTCAGCATCCTCTCCTCCGCTACCAATTCTTGGGTCCCTTTGCCATCAGTTGTCACCTCTGCAGATATAGGTACAGATATGCTGAAGTGTGGATATGCTGAAGTGGGCTTCATTTCTGAAGGGGGTTCACGCCTTGCACAATGCTCTTCTTAGGTGATGGCTGCTGCATTTGCCCATTTACTTTTAATACTGCTCGTGAGAATAACCAGAGACCACCCGGTGGATTGCGTGGTACCTGCCTGGCCTTACTGTGTACAAGTACCTCTCTCCTGAGAATAAGGTTCAACTCCCCTGCCAGGACCATCACTCTTTCTTATGCCTGAAGGACTTATGGCATAAAGAGACTGAAATGCCCAGGCAGAAGCCATTGCTTGAATTAATAGATCTCTTACCGTGACCCCTGCCTGAGTTATTCCTTCTCTGGGCACCAGGCCCTCTGTGTCTGCACAGTCCAGAGTTACAGGGATGATGACTGATAAGGGAGGCTGCTCCTTCTACTTCTCGGTTCCTGGACCCAAGAATCTATTGCTTTCTAGCATATACTTGGTCCTAGAGAATGTCCCCCATCCTCACAGAGTACTGTCCCCACGTTGAAATCTGGGCTTCATCTCCACAAGGCCTTTCTAACAGACCACTAGCCTCTGGCTATGAAATAGAGTCAATAGATCCCATGGTCATGGGCTGCTCCCTCCAACTCTTTGATGTAATGCAGTTATGTGGTGCAGTTTGATGTGGTGCAGTTAAGTGGGAATGCAATGTCAGTGGACCACACATTGTGTTAGCCCTCCGATATTGATCTGGGCTAAGGAAGAAAAGGCTAAACTATACCCAGAATGTGTCAATTATAGCCATTATGTGTCACTTTCTTGTTAGGGGAATGCTGTAGTTAGCTTGCCACCAGAAGATTAATCACTCTCCACGAAGAGGGTGAGTACTGGGGCTCAGGCTTTGTGTCTGGGGCTGACCACTTGGACGTTTGGCAGCAGCCGCTGTGTCAGCATTGGGGAGCATGAACGTGTGCATTGAACCCACAGAGGGTCTCCACCCCTGTCCCCAGGGCTACCCTGGTCATGCCCAGTTGTACTGGAATTGGAGTAGCCAGTGACAGAGGATGGCTTGTGTCCTTTGTCCCTGCTTATACCTGATCGAATGTACAACCTCCATCTCACTGTGGATTATGGTTGGGGCTATTTGACCTTGTGACTTGGTGAATTTGAATCCAATTCACAATAAACTATTCTACTTACATGGTACTCTAAGTACTGTGGTCAGGGGCTTGACCTCTAGCAGAGCCTAGTAACACACCAACAGGTGGTTTTCAAGTGGATTATCATTCTCACTGCAGATCTGACATAGTCGCATAGTCTCTCCCAGAACCCTAATGGTGTACACTGGATTCTATTGAGGTTGTCATACATTCCACATAGGATCTTTTCCTGCGATAGAGACTTCAAATGCCACAGGGCCACCCAGGTCATGCGGTCAAAACCACAAATCCTCTTATATCACAGCCTAGGCAGGCCTGGCCCAGAGCCATTTCCTTATCTGGGCTTTACTTAAAGCTGTCAGTCTCCGGTGTTGTCTGGATGATGGACTAGAGCAGGACTTCACATCCAAGTGTGAAATACACTGTCTGCAGAAATTGAAGAGTCTGTCATTGTGTTACTTTCTTAGTGGTGGTGCAGGAAGTGATAATCTGTCCTTTACTCTGGAAAAAAGAAATGTTCCAACTTCTCCAGGCCACTGATTTCCAGAAAACGTCGTGGATCTATGCGGCAGGTCGTGGGTTCAAAGTGCATCACGAATACTTTGAAGTGCATGTGCCTTTGCAAGGCCTCCGAGGTGCTTGCCACTTTTTGCTCATCCAGTGTAAGATATTGCCACTTATGGCGACCCAGCGAGATGCTTTCTACAGTGTCCAGATGGCACTGGCCCCTCCTTATATTACAATGGCAGGCAGGACACATTGTTGTCATGTTCAGGGAGGTGTGAACCGTGCCTTGTCCTCTTCAGTCTTCTCTGGTCTGCATCTGGGACAACACCTGCAATGGGGCTTATTTGAATGAGCCTGCTGTGGTCGACTGTCATCTATTGGTACCTGTCTGGCTTTTGTCCGGTGCAAACTGGGTTATGGTGGTGCATATCAATGCATATCCTGTACATGTTTAAGGATAGCACTAATTTCTCTCATTCTTACAGGGTCCTGATAGTTTTAATTCCCTGTGTCAGCCAGGGGAGCCATTGCAGAGCTTCTCACCTGGCACTTTCCGACGTGATAGTTCTCACGCTACTTCAGACATTGAGGAATCTATGTGAGTGACTTCCAAGTGCAACCATTCCAGGTGCACACTGGGGAGGCAGAGAAATGACCACTGGATGGGTCCATTTACCCAGTGGACCTCTTCGATCCAGACCAGGGCTCAAATTCCAATTGTTTACTGGTCCACATGCACCTACTCCACAGGGGGACCCCAGTGAGTCTTGAGTTCTCAGAATGTGAATATCAGCTCAGACCCTGCGGCCAACATTTCTCTAAATGTTTGTGTATTCTGCTTCTCCGATATACAGTTGCCTGAATAAACGAGCAAAGGTCCTTTTGGCAAAGGGCTATTGACATCATTACTGTATTTGCTGCAACGGGAACTCCTGAGGATCTGTTCTCTCTTTTTATTTGTGGGTTCTGGTCAGAAAACTGGCTCAAGGATTAAGATTTGTTTTGTCCCTTCTTCCATCATCTATCACTTTTCTTAGTAGGAGCCATAATTTTTTCCAAAGTTCCAAGAGTCGTCCTGGTAGCTTGACTAGGAGCCATAATTTTCTTAGTAGGAGCCATAATTTTCACCAAAGTTCCTAGAGTCATCCCAGCACCCTACCAGAGTCCTCGAAGGGTGGCAAATCATTTGTCACAGTAGCCTGCTGCCGTATAAATAAACTCGCCCTTACCCAACTTTACATTTTTCTGCTTTGATTCATCACTCTCAGGGGCCCGTCCCTCAAACACTCTCTGTACTGCCTTTGGCCAGGATGGTCTGGTTTGTCCCGCGGTCTCTTAGGAATATGTTCCCTATCTTCCCTCCCCAGGCTCGGTTACTTGCCTGAGCACAGGCAAGTAAGCACAGCCACAAGCATAGCCAGGCCACAAGCACAGCCAGGCTCAACATCTCCTTCCACCCAACAAGACTTCCTTCACTCCTTCGGCAGCCTGCGCACCAAGCTCACACCCCACGACAACATGGAGAGGGGGAGGCCTCTCAGAGCTGTCCCGTCAACAGGCAAGTGTAAGGCAAGTAACTAGAAGCACTTGCCTCTAGTTACTGGCTGGTGAGAGTGAGAGGTAGGGAGGTTGGGGCAATGCAGAGACTTCTGCCTCAGGTTCAGGCAAGGGACGAGCACAGCCTGTCCCAGCCAGGACAGGGCCAGCCTTGCAGGCCAGGGGGCTGGGAGTAGATGCTGGAGCCCCCATTCCAGGCCTAGGGTCCCACTCATCCCAAGGAGGCCCATGACTCTGTCATAGCAGATGGGGGTGGGGAGCTGCTGAGGATTCCGATTTCTCCAGAGTGCTGCTCTTCTCATCAGTAAGCCCTGAGCCTGTCCTCCAGGAGGAGAGAGAGAGTCTCTGGAAGCCTCCACTGAGACTTTCTGACTTTCACAGCTTTGTTTTCAACTGGAGATTCATAGCCTGGAGCTGCCATTGTCTTTCCCTAATGCACTGGTGACTCATCCAGAGCTCTCGGAGCCCATTGTTCTCACACTGGGTACCCGTCTCTACTTCAGGAGCCGTCTCCCCCACTGCCATCCTGGAGTTCACCTCCAGGGAAAGTTCTAGCAGCTGTGCTCCTGCAGGCAGGGCTACATCTCCACAGCTCCGGGTGGCCGCGGGGCTGGGCCGGCTCCCTGAGTCGGTTTCCTCGGATCACCCCTCCGCCCACTGTCAGGTCAGGTTCTCTGGGAAACGGACTTGGAGGTGAAAATCTGGTGCAGACATGTTGTCGTGGGGTGTGACCTTGGTGCGTAGGCTGCCGAAGGAGTGAAGGAAGTCTAGTTGGGTGGAAGGAGATGTTGAGCCTCGCTGTGCTTGTGGCCTGGGCATCCGTGGTCTGAGCGGGGAGGCCTCTCAGAGCTGTCCGGTCAACAGGCAAGCGGCCAGGTCCCTAGGTCCCACCTTCACCGGCCAGCCAGGGCAGCTCTTTTCAGCAGGGGACGACTCAGCGGGGACTCCCCGGCACCGGGGGTTGTGGCCATGGGGTCTGGCCCACACGCCGCTGTGCCGCTGTCCCTTTCCAGGTGCCCCTGCTCTGATGCTCAGCCAGCATTGACTGTCCTCGGGTTCGCTTTCCTGGCTCTCTTCTCGAACGTGCGTCTCTCTGGGAGGACGGGGAATGGGGACAGCTTCTCCTCCGCTGGCTGTAGCTGCGGTGTCCTGGGGTCTCTGCAGCGCCCGCCTGCCGCTTTGTGCCTCTCTTTGCACCCTGCCCCCCTGGACTTCCCACCCGTCTGCGTGACCTGCCCGCCGTCCCAATTCGTCCCCAAACACCACGCGGGTGTGGTCCCGGGCCTGGTTGCCTCCCTGTCGCGGGCTTCTCACCTTTGATTCCCAGCGCGGGTGTCACCACTCGTCCGTCTCTTCGGCCTCCAGTGCCTTGGTATTGGATTTTCCTCTCTTCGCGCCCAACCCCTCCTCATCCCAACCAACACCCACACTGCCTCCAGGGCCAGCTTTCTAAAACACAAGTTTGTATTCATGCAGAAATATTTAGGGAACGTTGTCCCACCTAGATTATTCCCTAGGCAACGGTGAACGACCAAGGCAGCTCAAGTCCTGCTCTCCCAGACCTTACATTTCAGGCACGAATGGCTGAGTACTGGGTAGTAATAAATGCGATGCCAGGAATTAGAGTATGATAGAATGATGACTTGATTATTTCATAATAAATCAGTTGCCCAATGAAAGACTGTTAAAGGTTTTCCATTGGCTTTTGGATAGAGTTGGGACTAGCTCGAAGAAGACTCTCCCCGAGGACAAGTTCTGGGCCCCATTGTGGATTTCAGGGGAATTCCTTCTGGCCCCTTGGGTTTGGTAATTTGGGTGATCAGCGTTTCCTGGAGGGACAGACCTCCGCCCCAGTTACCTTCGGCCTGGTCTCTTTCCTTCCTTAAACTGCACACTCTGGAACAATGCTGCTTCTGACAAAAGAGACAAAGGCCCAGCTGGCCTCAGCAGGTTTATTCTTATCAGTGTGTGAAACCAGACAATTAACAATCCATTGCAGTGGTGACTTTTTGCCACTATATTTGGGAACCATGGACTGGGACATGACTTTGGGGAGGAGAGTTTTGTTTATGTATTTATTTAGCTTGGAGGAGGCAATGCTGATTTCTCCCGAGGCCTGCAGCTGTGGGTGATCAATAGCACCCACCTAGCACTGACCCCTCTTAGCCTTGACATCCCCTCACCCCAATTCTATCTCGCTGAAGTTGTGAAAGGAGGTTTCATTAAGCATGAAAATGAAGCCAGCCTGTTATCAGTAGGTTGCATGGCAAAGATGCATGCATAGCTCTTCAAAAACCCCAGTATTCATCAGGAACCTGTGACTTTACCTCACTGCACTCACCTCTGATGAAAGAATTTCCCCTTCTGGTAGGCTCCCACCTGGCTGGCCTTGCTGAGTTATCAGGCCACCTAGTCATTCATCTGAAGAAACTGATGGCTGGCTTCCTAAATACCCCGATGTTCAGCAAAGCCAGCCTCTGCCTTCCTCACCCCTCCCTCCTCGCCGCCTCTTCTCCCCTTTAGCCAAGTTACCTCTGCGGAGGGTTCTCTGCTTCCAGCGCCCTGCTGTAGCCACCGCAGCCCGGGGCCGCTAACTTAGCTTTACCTCCCCCTAGCGGTGAATAAGGCAAATCGCACATGAGGGCTGTGGCTGCCGCAGTCTGGTCGCACGACGGTCACTGAAAAGGTGTTACCAGGAGAGAAGACGAATATTTATTACTCAGAGGAGGTTAAACTTCTGTTTTTTAACCATAATGCATAGTCCAGACAAACACTGTGAAGTATTTTTCCTTTATTATTTGATTACAAAATACGCACAAAAATTTACAACTACAGTATATATACATCGAATTTCATAACATGTACAGTCAAGCTTTTCAAGTATTTTTTCTACTAGAATACATAAAAATATAACTGATGAAAATAATTTTTTTTGTTATGCCCGAATTGCGATATAAATGGATTGAGTATTGGATGCATTGATTGCCCTTTTGATTTAAACCAACATGCTGTACTGAAAAAACTTGTCATCTTAGGGTACCTGTGTTTCTGGGACTGACTGCAGTCTGAAGGGTGGGGTGAGCTGTTATGATGTGCAGGGGACTTGGAATTCTTCTCTGCTGCTAAAAATCTTACTCTGCGTCATGTGGCCTTGGGCTGAAGTCCCATGTTCACGTGGGTAGGCAAGGTGTCCTTTGACTGAATGACCGGTTCTTTCCCTGTCCCACTGTAACCTCTGACAGATAACCCTGAGCCCTGGAGAAGAGGGTGGCTACCAGTGCTGTAGGGAGCTGGGGCCATCCTCACGATACCTGCAAGTTAAAGAACAGAGTGAGAAGTGACAGAGAATGGGGAGCATTTTAGGAGGTGCCAAAGGGGCACGCATAAGGAGCTCATGGCTTTCACCGCAGTCTCCACAGGCACAGCTTTTTAAGATTTGTATTTCATGAGTCCTTTGGAAAACGTCTGTCCCCCAATGGCAGTGCTACAGGTCTGGGGCGGAAAGCAATGCCTTTGTTCTTTATTTTACATGTTAAATGTTGACTCATTAAATCAACAACGCTCAACAATATTGTGAGGTAGGAGCTGTTGTAATATTCACTATACAGAGAAACTGAGATTCAGAAGTTAAGTAACTTTCCCAGCATTTGACAAATGAGGGGCAAGGGGCAGGGGGTGGGTGGAAGGCCCCTGGCAACTGGCCAGCAGCTGTGGTGTCCCACTCCTATGGGCTCCTGGGCTGCTCTGCCAGGTGGCAGCGTGTGGAGCTGAGGTCAGAAGGATCAGCTCAGAGGGGCCACACTGTTCATGCTTTGGATCTACTATGATTATTTAGGCAGCACTGTTTGATTATCAGTGCAACTAGGTGCGAAAGAGGATATTCTTTTTTTTTTTTTTTTTTTTTTTGTAGAGACAGAGTGTCAGTTTATCACCCTTGGTAGAGTGCTGTGGCATCACACAGCTCACAGCAACCTCCAACTCCTGAGCTTAGGCAATTCTCTTGCCTCAGCCTCCCGAGTAGCTGGGACTACAGGCACCTGCCACAATGCCCGGCTATTTTTCTGTTTTGCAATTCGGCCAAGGCTGGGTTTGAACCCTCCACCTTTGGAACATGGGGCTGGCGCCCTACTCGATGAGCCACAGGTGCCGCCCCGAAAGAGGATATTCTTGTACTGAAACTTAATTTAGCCTGAAGAATCTTATTCTCCAGGTTTTAAGCTTCATTCTGCACGATGAGTTGGTATCCAGGGGGCCTCCATTTCTTTTCTTTTTTTTTTTTCTTTTTTGAGACAGAGCCTCAAGCTGTCACCCTGGATAGAATGCAATGACATCACCAGCTCACAGCAACCTCCAATTCCTGGGCTCAAGCGAGTCTCTTGCCTCTGCCTCCCAAGTAGCTGGGACTATAGGTGCCCGCCACAAGGCCCAGCCATTTTTTGGTTTGGGCCGTCATTGTTGTTTGGCGGGCCCAGGCTGGATTTGAACCCGCCAGCTCAAGTGTACGTGGCTGGCACCTTAGCCTGTTTAGCCACAGGCGCCGAGCCGGTGGCCTCCATTTCTATGAGTTTACATGGTAGATTTAGGAATACTCTTTCCTCCCTTAGTGGGCACTGATTTCATTAATTTCTATAAAACAAAGCCAATAAGGTTATTTAAAGAAAGTCTTTTTGTGTGGTTTAAATGTTTGAAAAATACTCAAATTAACATTTTCACAGCAGTGGGAGCAGGGAGAATGCAGGCTCTGTAGCCTGGACTGTATTTGCTGGGACATAGCACATTGTTCCTGGTGGGGGCCAAAGAAAGGCGGTGAAGAAAACCAACTCATCCTTGCACTTTCAGGAAATAAGCTGAGTTAAAGGAACAGTTAAAGAGACATCAAACTTACTCTTGTTATAGAGATTTTTTACGCTTCTTTTTTTCCAGCTGTGATTTCATCTGCTGTCAGCTTAAACTTATATGGTTGGAACAGTTACCAAGGAGTAGTAGATCTAACTCCAGACCAACCAGTGAAAGCTGGGTAGTTTTATCATAAACATCTGCAAACGTGTCTTCTACTATATTTTTGAAAATGTGCTCAGTTGTCACATAGTTAAAAGCAAATACTGGGTTAGGTTCCAGGGATGGTGGTGCTTTTATAAAAAGTGACTCCAATTCCTATGTTCTTAAAAAACAATTCAAATAAACATATTAAATAAGATTCCAAACCTTTCACCTCTTATTACTGGTCGGTCTAAAATTTCATCCATTTGGAACGAATGCAGAGATGGACCATATCCTTGGAAAGATTCTAAGTCTAGTCTGAGGGCAGCTCAATTTTATATTTTTATATAAAAAAGGCTTTTTGCTCACAAAGCCAGATGGTAGACAGAATTGCTCTACTTAATGCTGGAAGCTGTTCATGACAGATACACTGACAGAGATGAACGCTTTGGAAAGGTTTCCACTGAACACAGAAACTCGATTTGCAATGGAGGAGGGTTTGTTCCTTTCTTGATCTTCAAGAATCGCTTTAAGAAGGGTGCGAGTTGAACATTAAATCTGAAATTACACAGTAAGTAATATCTTCCCTTGTACTTACACATTTCAGAGTATCTTTAATATCTGGCCATTTGGCAGAAACTGTTCTAACACATCACAACTTCAGTAAACTTATACACAATTCGTATGGTAGAATACATTTGCTTCGCAGAGAATGATGACATTTTTACCTTTTGTAACAAAGATCAGCTAAGGTTTGTGTTGCAAAAAGAAAATTAAGGAACCTGGAGTTTCATCTTTGGGAACAACTTAGAATAATAGTTTGCTTTAAAAAAACTAACCAGTGTAGGATCAGCATTTCACATTGTGTATTTAGGTCCAGAAATTCATGTATATTGCATTTCTCTTTCCAGAAGTAATTAGAGATTCAGGTAAAACCAATTATTTGTGAACACTTTGTTATATAAAAGAGGTCCCTGTGCTAAGCCACACAGTGGGGATGGTAAATCAGTGTTTCCTTCCAGGGTTTGTTATGTTTGATTACACTTATATTCCATACTATTTTACCCTTTTCATTTTGTGCTCACATTTTCAGTGGTTTATGAAGTAACAGTCTCTAGATTACCTTCCAAATGGAAAGTTGGCATGAAAATTCTCAATCCAATTATTACTATACACATTTTGAAACAAATCATCTTAGCCTTTTTGAAAATTTTACAGGAGGTGATAAAAATAGGAAATTTCAGGTTTCAGATGTTTTATTGCATTCTTGTAGCATAATAACAGCTTCATTAAAAATAATTCCACAATACAATGTGAACTTTGTGAGATGTTTAAAACACTTTTGCTGGCTTCCTCTCTAAAGCTTCGTATGCAAGAAAGTTGTGTTATTTTATAGTTTACGTTTCATTTTATTTTGCTGAGCTTTGGGGAGATATTGAATTACTACTCCCGAAGCAGGATGGCAGGAATTAGAAAGCCTGCCAAGGGGGACTGGACACTCCAAGCTAAGATCACACCTCTTGTAAGACACTGGAATCAGTTTCAGGTTTTATTTCAATCTCTTGAGTTAATCATCCTTTAACTTATGGAATGGATTAGAGGTAAGCTTGGGAGAAGCTGTTTTCTAGAACTTTCTGTTCAGTCATTAGAGAAGAACTGAGAAGGAAGCAAAAGCAAGCCCTCTTTCCTCCAAATTTGGGACAACGCATTTTAGGGCAGTAGAATGGACGCCCCAAAGTCATCTAGTGCTGCTTTACTTTTGGTACTAAGTTCTCCTCTCCAAAAGTCCCTCTTCCAAACAATGCCCAAGCACCTCCATTGATGGGAACGTCCTTCTCCAAAGGCAGTCCCTTCCACCGTGAACACCCCCACTGATATAGCACTCTTCTGACGCATGGCTGGAATGTGTCTGCCTGTAATGTCCATCCATTGTTCCCAGCTCAGCACCTGAGACACAGAAAGCACAGCTTTATTTCTGTTTTACAGCAATGCACTCCCAGAGGAAAGCAGTGGGCAGAGTGGGGGGACAGGGCTTCACAGGCAGGTTAGGGGGCAGGGGGCTTCACAGGCAGGGTGTGGGGGATGGGGCTTTGTAGGCAGGGCGTGGGAGATGGGGCTTTGCAGGCAGAATAGGAGGATAGGGCTTTGCAGGCAGGGTGAGGAGGGGATGGGGCTTTGCAGGCAGAGTGGGAGGACCAAGCTTTGCAGGCAGGGTGGGAGGGATGGGGCTTTGCAGTCTGTGGTCGCTTCTTCTTCAGGAGTGACATTGACACCTGACTTGCTGGGTGGCGATGGAGGTTCAGGAACTGTGGAGGAGGGACCGTGTGTATCCCAGGCACCGGGCAGTGCCTGGTGCAGGATGAATCTCACTATTCCTGTTGACTGTGCCTGTGATTTTCCCCAGTCTTTTCTTTCCTTTAGGTGAATTAGCCTCTGTTTTTGTCATCGGTTTATGTATTTTGTCGTTGGGAGTCTCTCTCTTATCTCTTGCAATCAGTCTGGTCTCCCCAGAAGGTTTCCCATCCTCTGGTAGACATGGTGTCTGTTGGAGGACAGAGTGGAAACCCTGCCTGGGGGCTGGCCACTGTGGTCTCCACTAGGGCACACCATGCTTAGGAAACACCTGCAGAGCCGGGGGGGCGTTTCATAGCATAAAATAAGAACTGTGAAACTGAAACCCCCACTTTCGGTACCACGCTGTTAAATGACCCTGAGTGTCGGTCTCTGTACCAGGCACGGTGACACGGGTCTGCAGCCTGTCTCCACTTTCCCAGTGAGGAGACCGCTGGGGGCTTATGAGGTCTCTCTATTCTAAGCAGCCCCTCCCTCCACACCACACAGAGTCCACACCCCCTCCCCAGTGAGATGAATGTCCTGATTTCTTGCCACTCTCCCATTATGACACTCCAGTCTCCTTCCTGGTGCCTCCCTCTCCTTTTTCTGACTTGGTAGGAGCAGAAGTGGCTGGGGTGGGGAGGAATGCATCATTGCCTCCTCAGCCAAGGGGTCCTAGTCGGTTTGAGATGACCCTCCCGGGAGCAACGGTATCTCCGTCTCCTGGAAACAAATGAGGAAAAAATGTGTTCCTTACTGTGTCAGTCCGGTTCTCCAGAGAAATGGAAGCTGCGGACTAGAGCTCTCACACTCTCTGTCTCTCTGTCTGTTTATCTGTTTTATGCGATATAAAAGGAGATTTACTACAAGGGATTGGCCTCCACGATGGTGGAGTCTGAGAAATCCCTTTCCTGTCACCCGTAAGTTGGAGACTCAGATAAGCTGGTCGGGTCCTTCAGTCTGAAGGCCTGAGGAGGAGGCAGCCAGTGGGATACATTCCAGTCTCAGGAACAGAGGAGGGAAGAGGAGGTGACGCACTCGAGCTGTCAGGTGGATGAAGTTTATGCCCAGAGTGAAGTTTAATTTGGGCACCCTATGGAATTAACATCATGGTTACTTTTGATGCAATTCTGATACGAACCAAATTCAATAAGCACAAAACCCAGAAAGGTAAAAATGATTTGCAGCTGGCGGGAATCAGAGCTCTGGGTGCTCTGGGTGCTGGCCTGCACCTTCCTTCCGTGGAGAAGTGGAAACTCTCTGAGAGGAGCCCACGGGGTTTCCCCACGTCTCTGCTGTGACCACCAGCAACATGGCGGCTCCCGTGGAGAGACACCGTAGGGACTCTAAAGGAAAGTCCCTGTCCCAGACAGCCTGTGTGCACTCCCAGCAAGCTACTCACAGGCTGCTCAGGTCCCACCAGGACCCAACTCTTGCTTTGCATGTGTCTCATTGTTGACATCTGACCCTCTCGGGTGTCTCCCCAGGATGATGTGAAGCTGCCCAGTGCTAAGGGCTAGTTCATATGACAAACACCATCTCCATTCCTAATCACAGTATCCATGGACTCTTCAGTGCAGCTTACCTAGAAAGTTTCAAATCATTTGAAAAACATTAAGATTTAAAAATCTAATAGAATCTCAGCCTACAGTTAAATGTGTAAGAGTATATTAAAGGCAAGTGGTTATAAAGGAAAAGATATACCCATGGCCAGTATTCCTTATAAAATAGACTGAAAACCAGTAAAATTAGCTTAGAAAAGCTGGGATGGAGGCTGTCCAGCTCATCATAACATTTCTCTTCTTTTCACATTATTTCTTTTCCAGGTCATGTGAAAACAAGTATCATAATACATTTTGCCTATAGGTGCCAAGGCTAGCATTGTTCACTTCCCAACACTTTTCTTTGTCATTTTGGGGAATGAAAGCCCAGCCACAGCATGAGGAAGAGCACGTCAGAGGCAGATAAGACACTTCTGTGCAGCTTCACAGAACTAGTCCCTGCTTTTGCTTGCCCAGGGGCCCATGCACTCCAACATTGGGTCCTGCCGTGCTATTGTTGGAAAAGTCCTGGCATCAGTCTGCACCCCTACAGGAAAGGACAGGCACCTCAAATCAGGATGATAATGGGACTTTTACAGAGGTGTGGGGGGTTGGGGGAAGCCCCAAGGAACCCCCTGCTGTTACTGCCCCCACCCAGAGGGAGGAGGGGAGTGGTGGCCACTGGGCCTGGGAGAGCCATGTGGGGAAGGCTCCTTCAGGGGTCTGGCAACCATGGGGTGGCCCCACGCAGAGGGAGCTGGAGGGCTGGCTATCCCAAACTCTCCTCCCAGTCTCTGCTGGGATTACTCATCGGCCAGACCTCATAGGAATTCAGAGGGCTAGAGAGAGCTCTTGTCTCAGTGCTGAGCAAGGCAACAGGGTAGGGGAGGTGGATTTGGACCAGTGAATAGAACTGATTGGATACCCAGGTGTATCACAGAAGCATGTGCTGGTCAGAGTTCGTGGAGTAGTATAAATCCAGCCTCTACTAAGACTGTGTGTTCTTGCAGAGTCATATACAGTGGTTCCCCCCACCCCAAATCATGATTTCAGTTTCACCATGTCTGAAATTAGTGCTTTTTCTTTGTGTGTCTATCCGTGTGTGTGTGTGTGTGTGTGTGTGTGTGTGTGTTAGTTGTCTAAACTTCTGAATGGCGAATTGGAATCTGGACCATGGCAGGAAAGGCGGGCAGGCCAGATGTTTTGTTTCCCTGTCTGGGAGGACAACAGTGAAACTGGACTCAACACAGGGTTTCTGGAATTGGGCTGGTGCATGCTCACATGTGGTGTTACTTACAACTGAATAAGCCAGACTTTGGTATTTTTCTGTGAATTATTGCCATTGTATGGTTCAGACCTCAGTTAGATCTTAAAGCGCGGGAAACAGGGTATACCCTGAAAGAAACAGCTGTGGGTCCTCTCAGCAAGGTCAACTGAGAGCCAGACTTGATTCTGGGGCTGGGGGAGATAAATGTGGATTCCAAGGCTTGGGGTTAAAAGACTCCCATCTGCAGAGAGGAACTGGTCTCCAGTGGGCAGGAAAGGCTGCCCACATCTGGGAGGGGCTGGGACACACTTGTCCCTTTCTGATAACTTTGAGACTTCCACAAATTTCTGCTAATAGTCAGTTGCTAGGGAATAAGAAAGGCAGTGCCCTCTCTTAGATAGGCAGTGCCCTCTCTGAGGATAGTACTGGGCTCCAGGGGCATTGATGTTTGGGAGACGCTATCTCTAGACCAGTGGAGGCAACTGCTTGGCTATAGGAGAAGCTGGGAGAGAGACCCGCACAGAGGTCATGCCCGTTGGGCATGTGGGCAGGGGACTTGTGCCATAATTTTTTAGGTATTAAAAAGTGTGTTATCCTATCTCAGAGTTACAAGCTACTGAAGCCAGCTATGTGCAGGCCAGACAACTAAGTTTGCAAACTCATCCTAGAAAATGTGCTACGTACTCTGTGGCTGATTATCACTGTGGTCGCCTGGGAAGCACTCCCCTGGGAAGCTGTGCATTGATGCCAGTGCCAAGATCACCCTTCAATGCAATTTTGGAACTCCTTTTTTTCTGGAATGGCCATCAGAGCTGTCATTGTATGAGGTTGGACAATGACCTTTGCAAATTTATCCTAGAAAAAGTGCTTCACACCTCTTTGCTAAATAGCACTACAATTAGCGGATGGCTAAGGGAAGTACTTTGATGGCGACCCTAGTGATGTTCAGCAATGAGATGTGAAGCACTTTTTCTAGGATAAGTTGCAAACTTCATTGTCAGACCTTGTATGCAAAATGTGCATTAGCAGAACACAGCTTCTCTTTCTGTCTCAAATTTCTTACTGCTCCTATTGGTAACTCAGTAGGTAACTGTTCATGGAAGGTTAACACAGCTTAGTGTAGATCATGCGTGAATAGACAAATTCTCCTTTATTAATACCAGAGTGGTAGTAGGATGTGCCAGGCAAGTGTACCCCAAGCCGGATGGCCAGGAAGATGTATAGAGTTGGGAGAGGCCATAGTTTCTTTTATTTTTATTTTTATTTTTGAGACAGAGCCTCAAGCTGTCACCCTGGATAGAGTACCATGGCATCACAGCTCACAGCAACCTCCAATTCCTGGGCTCAAGTGAGTCTCTTGCCTCCACCTCCCAAGGAGCTGGGACTACAGGCACCCGCCACAACGCCCAGCCATTTTTTGGTTGCAGCCTACATTGTTGTTTGGCGAGCCCAGGTTGGATTCGAACCTGCCAGCTTAGGTGTATGTGGCTGGCACCTTAGCCCGTTGAGCCACAGGCGCCGAGCCGAGGCCATAGTTTCTTATGGGCCTTGTGGGTATGTGGGGAAGTGAGTCTGGAGTGGGGCCACCTCCCTGGGACAGAGCTGCCGTGTGGTCTGCCCAGAGTGGGGCTTACTGTCTACCTGAGAAGTGACCACCAGTTTTGATGACCTCACATAGGTTGTTTAATTTCCCTTAAGATCTCTTCACCTGAAAACAGACATAGCAAGAGTTGTCATCTTGTAGGGTAGTTGTCAGCATGAAATAAATTGCAATACACAAAATGTTTAGAAAAGTATCTGGAACTTTCTAAATTTTCAATTCATTCACTCATTAGTCGCTCAAGAAATACAATGTTTCATCTATGAGAACACAGGTAAAAATATTTGCCTACGTGGAGCTTGTTACGGGGCCTCGAGTCTTGAAGGTCTTATAGTTAAATCCTTTCCTCATCACATGCTTCTCGTGCGTTGGGAAGATGTGGAGACGGTGGGGACTGCAATCTGGGCGCCGGCCTCATTGGCTTCGCTCGTGCTGAGCATTTCTGATTTCCGAAATGCGATAGTGTGCAAATTGTTCGTTCTTCCTCTGCTAATGCTTCTTTAAGGATCCATGGGCTCAACACTACTACTGTGGACTGGACCTGTAAATGAATGACCTACAATATTTCACCGCTTCACTGGAAAGGAAACCCCCACCTATGATGGAATTGACTTTTGGAAGTTAAGCAAGATGAACTTCCAACTTTTGAACTCTGCAGTAGGAAAGGGTGGAAGTCGAAATTGGGTTCAAATGTGAAAGTATTTTAGAGGTTTTAAAAGAAAAACAATTTTTGGAGGAGGGGGTGAGAGGCCTTCCAGCAAAGGCCTAAAACCCCAATTCAATTTAAATACACAAAGAAACTCTCTACAGCTCCGCGCCACATGGCCGCAGCTCCCTCCAATACAGGCTTTTTGGCACAGTATCCAGGGCTAAATGTTTACAAATACGACACTTTGTTTGTAGAGCTGGATCTGGGAGTTCAGACCCCATGTTCTTTAGTTACATTAAATGATATTCAGGAAAAGAAATTGGGAAAAAGACTTACAAAAAGCAAAGAAAGAAAACCTGGCAAAATGTTCTCATCTTTTAATCATGGAATTTGGCATGGAGGAACCTCAGCTTTCTCATGTTTATCCTACAAGGTTATTTGTTCATTTATTCGACAAAGGCTCTTTGAGAGTCTGCTGTGTGGCAGGCACAGGGCTTCCTGTCCGACAAAGGCAGTGGACAGAGCCAGCAAGGTGTGGTTCTGGCCCTTAGGGAGCTTGTGATGTGGTGGGAGAGAGGGGTGTTAATGAAGTGGATGACCGTGGCCAATGTATGATTAACAGGTAGGGTGTTTCCAAGAGGAGGAGCTGCGAAGGGAAGGTGGGGGACCTGAGCTCAGGAGGAAGGAGAAGGACCAGATGAAGGAGTGACAGGAGGCAGAGGACCCAGGAGCCAGAGCCGGTGAGAGGGTGCAGGGCACGGACTCCACCCTGCGGAGAGGCTGCTGCAGGGGCACAGAGGGGACAGTGGAAGGGGCAGCGGAGGGGAAGGCCAGAGTGGTTTACCAGGAGGCTGAGGGGGAAGAGCCAGCTACCCTTCTGGCCAGGTTAAGGATTCTGACCATCATCCTGACCCTGGGCAACTGAGATGTCATAAAGGAGGCTGTGAAGGGTACATGAAGGCTCGTGTGTACCACAGATGCAGGACTGGACAGGAGAACGTGTAGGTTGGCCTGGGGATTCCTCACCTGCGAAAGGAGAGAATGGAATAGATGGGGGGGATCAGTTATGGGACCAGAGGCCATGCTGTGTATGTGACAGATTGTTTGGACAGGGTTCCCCGGTCGGGGGTTGTCTAGGCGTGGGCTGCTGTAACAAGCCCACAGACTGGGAGGTTACAACAATGGGAATTTATTGTGTCTCAGATCTGGAAGGTGAAAGTCTGAGGTCGGGGTGCTGGTGTGGCCTGGTTCTTGGTGTGGGACTATCCTTGGTCGTGTCCTCAGACAGCCTTCCTGGGGCCTGTGAGCAGGTGGAGGGAGGGTGCCAAATGCCTTCCTCTTCTTAAAGGGCCTGAATTCCATCGTGGGGGCCTCCCCTATGACTTCTTCAAAACCTGATCACATCTCTCAGGCTCCACCTCCAAATATCATCACACTGAGGACTAAGACTTCAGCATATGAATTTTGGGGACACAAATCTTCAGTCCATGCAGGAGCGCTAGAGCAAAGACTTCTTACTAGGACTCCTGTGCAGAGCTGAGTCAGCCGTTCCAGGCACCCCTCTTGTGCTCATGGGCTTGGAGCTACCAGAAGAGAGAGGCCTGGAACAGAACAGGTGGTGTCCCTCACCCCCCCAATGGCACTGTGGCCTGCTGTCTCTGCAGTGTCTCCAGGGAGGCCTTCCCTGAAGTGCTGAGTGGCACACCTCAGTGGTCACTGCTGAGGACAAAGGGGAACCCCTGGTGCCCCTGCACAGAGCTTTCCGCATGACTGCTCAAACATCACGACAGGTGTCTCTGGAACATGGGAAGTGACCCTTCTCATTGACAGAGTACAGTTCACACAAACCCTTCCCTCAAACCTCTGCCAAGTACTAATCTGATAAAATAGAACATTTTAATAATTTGAATAATAGGTGTCATTGGAATTGATATTTGTCAAACTTAGTGTGATGATTGAATGCTATGTACTTATTTATGTTTTGTATTTTAGTTGTATTCTAATAAGTAAAAGCATTTGTTATGTTATAAATAGTAGTAGAGAGATGAAATTTAAAATCTCACTGAAAAGCTATAACAATGATTCTTGCTGCATCTTCAAATCTATTCAATTAAATTAGTAATAAAACAATGAAATACAAATTACATATTTTACATTGTGATGATTAAAGTACATGACCTAGTTTCCATCAAAAGAGAAAGCCTGGATGTACGAAAAAAGAGCATCTTATAGGGATTTCAAATTCATTGGAAAACATTATACTATGTTAAGAAGGTGATTAGCAGATTAGTGCATAATTTGTAGGATTTTTAATTTTGCATTTTCTGGACTATTTAAGAATACTCGGTGCTTAAAACACACACAAAGAAATAATAATAATGTATCGTATTATCTGAAAGTGATAACATAGGTTGAACATTTTGAATCTTGGCTGAATAAATGTTGCAGAAATGGGTGACTTAGGTGGCTGTGGGACCCACTACTCCCTTTCTGGGAGCCCCAAAGTGGATAGATCCACCCATGTGAATGATGGATATCTCCAGTGCAAGGTATTTAAAATGTGTCATTGTTCTACCTTCCCCATTACCAACAAATCACTGATGCGTGAGTGGGCACCTGGTCTAATCACCCAAGCCGGACACCTTGGACTCCTCATCTCAGCAAGTGGTTACTGGAGTCCATCTGGTTACGTCACTCAGGCCCAGCCTCTCCCTGGCACGTGCGCCCCACCCTCATTGCCACAGCGGGGGCTGCTCTCGCCCCCAGACCCCCATGCCCAGGACCACTGTCTATTGCAGTGGCTTTCAGAGCAAGGTTCCTGGCCCAGAAGGAGCAGCTGGAGATGAGTTAGGAATGCGGATTCTCGGGCCCTGCCCCAAACCTGCTGAACTGGACACTGGGGTGGACCCTGCGACAGGATTTGAGTGGTCCAGGAGATGCGGACAAGGGGAGCCTGAGATGCTCTCCTCCGCTGTGACCTCCGGAAGCCCAATCCGATTTTGTCTTTTCTCTGCTGAGCACACTCGGATTGCCTCCCACCCCATGTTCCCGTGAGCACTGGGTGGGGCCTGTACCGCTGGGGTTGGACGGCCGCACTCCCCGCACCCACGTTTGCTCCCAGTGGGTAGAGATGATGGTTTCTCGGACACATGTTTTTTCCAAGCCTCCTCGCTCTTTTCTCTGCCTCCATAGGCTGCTCAGGCCATTGTCTTCATGTCCTCCTTTCCTTTCTGCCCGGAAACCTTTTATTTTCCACAGTTGTGCTCTGTGGCTTGCGGCTCTGGGCAGTTTCCCTGAACCCCCGGGTGGGGCTGCTGCCCTCGCTCCAGGGCTGCCCGGACAGTGCGCGCACCTGCTGCCTGCCCCTCCCCCGACGCTGCCCGGACAGCAGGGCAGGGAACACCTGTCCCCGTGGCCATCTCTGTGTGCTGGGATAACACAACCTGAACTGAACGGAGCTCCACCGTGCCCTGGGGCTCCCCACTCACCCCAGTGTCTGTGTTGTCAGGGACTTGGGAAGTGCATTTGGGCCAAGCCTGGACACGTCATTCACAGTCTCCCTAAATTGAAAATGCCAGTATCAGCTTTCCCGGTCTCCCCTCCCTCTGCTGCCTGTGACCCACTTTGCTGCGGGCAGCTGGAGCGCTCACCTGCCCAGGTCCCCCACGCCCGGCACCCTGAGCCTCAGCGTCTCACAGCATTTCTGCATCACTCTGTGCCTCCGTTTTTACTGTCAATGGGGATTAGGACTTTTCCAAGTCCTGGTCCTGGGGGAGCAGGGTGACCCTCCTTATTCCCCT
This sequence comes from Arctocebus calabarensis, assembly GCA_963573935.1. Taxonomy (NCBI): domain Eukaryota; kingdom Metazoa; phylum Chordata; class Mammalia; order Primates; family Lorisidae; genus Arctocebus; species Arctocebus calabarensis. Next base: position 31,602 of record CAUYON010094719.1, read on the forward strand.
GCTCAGTTGTCACTGATGAGAACCAGCATGGTGGTCGCTGTGGGTTTCATTGGCTTTCCTCAGAATGTGGAGAAAGGGACTTTATAGAGGAGTTTATGCAATCAGTGGGGTGGGATCTAATCCAGTACCCGGTGCTCTTATAAAAGAAGAAATTCAGGCCCAGACACACAAAGAAGGAAGAAGATGTGAAGAGACAGAGAGAGAAGGTGGCCGCCTGTGAGCTGAGGGAGGGACCCAGAGCCATCCTTCCCTGGCAGCCCTCAGAAGGGACCAGCCCGCCCAGCACCTGCACTGCCGACCTCCGGCCTCTGACCTACGAGAGGATAGATTTCTGTTCTTCAAGCCACCCAGGGTATGAGACCTGGCACGCCAGCCCTAGCAAACCAATGGAGTGGTGAGAAGCGTGAATTCCAGAAGCACAAATCCCTCAGCTCTGGCATTTCCTGGCTTTGTGAGGAACTGGCTGCAAAGGTTAAGTGAGGGGCCGCTGGGGCCTCACACAGGCAGCGCCTGGCACAGTGCTGGCTCCATATGGCTACTGTGCGGAGCGTGCGGCCGGCCCCACTGTCCACCCTGGGGACCGCAGGTCACCATGGTCGGTGGGATGCCACAGTGGGATGGGTGACACTGCTGGTCTCTCTTTGCTAGGGGTGGGACAGCAGGACAGGAGGGGTCCCTTCCTGGTTCTGTGGATGAGGGTGTCATCCAGGCAGGGAGGGACAAGAAGTGGAAGAGGGGTAAGCACTTCCTGTGGCCTGTCATTTACTGGAAAGCTGCTTTCCCAGGGCTGCCGGGACAGACGATCCCTCACCAGGCCGGCCTGCTTGAAACAACTGAAGTTTACGCTCGCAGCTCTGCAGGCCAGATCTCTGAGGTCAGGCGTCAGCAGCTTCTCCCCCGCCCCGGCTCTAGAGGACAGTCGTGGCCTCCCTACCTTGTGGTGACTGGGTAGCTTCCAGCTCTGTCTCCATCTCCCCGGGCCCTCTCTTCCCTGTGCTCTCTCCCTTGCCACCTCCAGGGACACTTGTCATTGGATTTAAGGCTCACCTGGGTATTCTAGGATGATTTTATCCCAAGATACTTAATTTAATTGCATCTGCAAAGATCCTTTTTCCCAATAATGTTACCTTCACAGATTCTGGGCTTAGGAAGTAAACATTTCTTTTGTTGGGGGGGCACCATTCAACCTACTACATCAAGTATTTTACACTAAATATCTAGTCTTCATAATAGCCCTGCAATAGCTCCATTGTATGGATAAGGATACTTACAGAAAGAGGTTGACTGCATTACCCCAGGTTAGTGGAAGATCTAGGATTGAAATATTTACATTCGTAACCTACAGGCCCAGGCCTCCCATCTAGCCATGCTTTGAATTAAGCAAAATGTTTACCATCTTCCAGAGAACAGAGCTCTGCCTTGGGCATGGCACTCCCACGCAAGGGTTGCTGGTGAGCATGAAGGGAAGCGTCGAGCTCGTGATTGTCTCAGAAGAGACCAGCTGCAGCAGAAATGCAAACTTCTGTGGAACTGAGAGTTTGTGTTCTTCCGTCACATTTGTGTTTGAGGATACTCATTTCTAATGTCTCATTTACAGGTGGTGGCAAATGTCTTTGAACTCTTCAGATATTTTAAGATTCAAAGGCAGGGAAAAAGTGGTCATGTTCCTCAGCTGATTTCTCCCTCTGCATTATCGCCTGGTTTATTCACACACGAGCAAAACTCCTTGAGCAAAACTAAGTTTTGTGTTTTTTTACTGGAAAGCTGTTGTTTCCCGTCCTCCATGTTAACAATCCAAACCAAACCCAGAGCATCGTATGTATGTGGGCTTCAATTGGATTTCCCTGACTTTTCATCTCATGTACAGATACGTTTCAATCAGGATGTCAAAACTCCAGGCTTCTTGTGTTGGCTGAGGAATGTCGAAAAACAAAAACAGAAAGAAAACAGCGCACTTTTCGGTTAGGAGTTTGAAACGTAGTTCTTTTATGTAATTCCTGTGTGGCTTGAACAAAGAAGTTCATTCTTTGTGTCTCTGTTTTCTCATCTGTAAAATGAAGTTTAATAACATTTCTCTTGCGGGTTTCGCATGGAACTCTGTACGTAGATCAGCCGGCGGGCTCTTTGGCATTGTGTGCAGTTCGTCAAGGCATGAGTCCTCCTTCCCATTCTCCCTTTTCTTTATTTGGTTAGAGTTTCTTCTGTTTTGTTTCTTTGCTGAGTTTCCCATTGTTGGCAAAGAAACTTTCTCCAAAGCTGTTTTGAATTCTAGAACAATCCTTGTTATTTGGCCTCGGTTTCGATATTTTTTAGAAAAGTCAGCCCTTTTCCTTTGACTCTGCCTTCTAAATTTTCTGTCCTGGCATCTTTATAGTTTCACTAACTCTCAAATGCGTTTCTGGGATAAAGTTTGCATGTAAACACCAGGCAATTTAAATCACTGAATCTCTGTTTCCCTGGAGAAAGGGCAAGGGCAAGGAGGGCTGGAAGGATCTGTGCTCATCTTTTACGGTCTCTTTTCCGCAATTGGAGTCACACTCTTATGTTTCTGGTTTAAAATGCTCTTAAAATCATAGAAGCCTGGGATCGGTCCAATCTGACCCTTCTGGGGAATGTTTAGCTTACCTGTGTACCACTTCACGTGGGAAGAACTGGGGAAGAAAGCACATTGTTTCTTTTGGGAGACCAATAGCTTGTGGTTCTCCTGGGGTCTCAGGGGGCTATTCTGAGCTGGTAGGATGGGCGCAAGAGATGTCAAACTCTGGCCCTTCTGAAAGAGGAGGTGGTTTCCACATTTGAATTGCCTGAATTGAGGGAAGCCTGCCCATTATCATAAATTCTCTGTAAATTCTATCCTTGAACTAAGCCAGACAGTCAGAGAGCTGCATCTTTGCTCCAGAATTGCTTTGGACACCATAATGGTTTCTCAGGGCTGCTGTAACAAACTAGTATAAACCAGACGGCTTGGAATGGCAGGGATTTATTCCCTCTTAATTCTGGAAGCGAGATCTCCAAAAGCAAGGAGTCAGGAGGGCTGAGTCCCAGCTCCTGGGGTTGACTCCTTGGAGTCATGGCCTGGCAGAGGCCGCAGTCCAGTCTTTACCTCTGTGGTCGTGTGGTGTCGGCCCTCTGCGTGTTTATGTTTTAACAGGGCATTCTCTCTTCTGTGATTCCGTCACTGTATCTCTCCCCTGGTCTTGTAACGACACTAGTTATATAGCATTAGGGCCCTGAAATGCTGTCTTCACTTCCACCTTAACTATATCTGTAAAGACCCTGTTTCTACAATAGGTCATATTCACCTTGATCACGGGCAGAGACGTCACCATTTCCTTTTTGAGGGCACAATTCAAGCTACATTAGAAGGGCGTTTTCTGGCCTCCGAGAGAGCAGCATGGAAGTGAGACACACAGCAAGACGACGTGAAGAGGGGCATGTTGGGGGCAGAAGGGGGGCTGAAGGCCATCCTGCAGCTCAGGAGCTGTGGCTCCATCTCTTGGGTTTCTTGTCTGTCATCGGGTCTCTCACACTTTGCCAGGTATTTGTTACGGGGGTCAACTCACATTACCTTTTGTCACACTGAAATCTTTATAAAGCTGTCTCTGGACATCCTTTGTGATGTCACCTTTGATTTTATCCCTCCATTTGTGATCTGGGCACACAGAGCGACTTGTCTTTGTCCAAGTGCCGTGTGACTGCCCTCCCCGCTGACCTGCATGGCTCCTTGAGCTCAGAGCACCCCGGTTGCCAGGCTGTCCTCGCTGCCTGCTTTCTCCCCCTCCCCCAACACCTGCCCAGTCTGAGGTACTCGCTGCTTCAGTAGCAATTCCACGTGGACCTGAATATATCTATTTTCTTTAGCCCCATGTCAAAGTCCCCTGCCTTTCCTTTGTAGGAATGTCAGTTCCTAGGAGGGGGGAATGGCGTCCTGCCACCCCCTTAGTTCTTTAATAACATCCTGCTGGATTAAAATCAGATGACACCAAATAGCGTGCATTCACTTTTATCACAGGGTAGAGACTTCAACATTCTTTTTTTTGGAGGACACAATTCAACCTAAGTATTTCCTAAGTGGTAAAGCAGAAGACAAAATAATTATTGTTGTTACTACATAGTATAGTTTGAGGGAGCAGCAGAAGCCCCACCTTATGAAAAGTACCATTTCCTAGCCTGCTGCGGAGTCCCAAAGTTCTGCTCTTGGTGCACCGAGTACAACCCTTGGGGAACTTACGACCTTTCAAGTGGATTGTCCACACGTCGTAGACTGCCGCCTCTGAGAAAAGGTCTCCGGGAGAAGGGCAGTAAGAGGGTGAGTATGAGGGTAGGGATAAATCTGAGAGTATCCCACGTAGAGAGGTCCCAGGCCCTGCAAGCCATTCTGCATCCAAGCCTCTGCCAAGGTCAGGGTGCCCTAGCAGCTGGTGGTTACTTTGGGTATCACCCCTTCCTGTGTCCATTATGGTGCGATGGCCCCTTCCACATGGGAAGAGAATTCATGAGCCTCATTATCTTCTTTTGTCTTCAGCCCCTTTTTGGGATCTTCATGGAGCTGCTTTGTTACTACAGTAGAACCTCTGGAAGTTGACCACCCAAGGGACTGTGACTAACTGGTCCACATGGAGGTGGTCAGCACAGGGAACCAGGCCTGCTGTACAGACAGGTCTGTGAAAATGGGGTCAACTTAAGGAGGTGGTGAGCGGAGACAAGTGGTCAGCTGTGGAGGTTCTACTGGATACAATTACCAGTCTTGATGGTGTGATTGCTAATCAAGAGCTGAGAAGTAGGCTGAGAATTTAGCATCTGCTCAAAGTCTAGCTGGGAGAACAGTATGGGGCTGGAAGCATCATAGCCAACTCTCTGCATGCGAGTCCCTTCCCACACTGACCGTCTTCTCTCAAAAGTGACATCAGGTGGTCAGGACCCAACAGGCCAAGAGCAGGGCCTTTTTTCAATCCCAAGCAAGATGAGAAAACAACTCTTTTCTCCCCTCAGCAAAATTTGAGGATTTACTATGACTTACTGATTGGAGCACAGAACAGAATTTGCCTTTGCATGTAAATAAATTTCACTTCCTCCCATTCCTTGTGGCCTGGGGTACTGTGATGGCTGCCTTCCATTCTCTGCTTTTTTAGTCCTGATATTTTATTTCCCATGTCTGTTTACTGAACAGTAAATCGAATTCTCCACGCTATCCAAATTTCTCCATCTTCTTCCTTCCCCGGCTTCTCTAACAAAAGGTTTACTATTTTAACTTTTTAGTGGGTACAGCACATCTACATTGTTTGAAAGTTATAAGCTTGTGTGAAAGCCTTTATAGTCATTTTCTTTTTAAATTGTTGCATCTTTTCTAGTTGAAAATATTTTATTTCCTCAAAAATGTGTGCAAACTAAAAATGGATATACTCTCTGATTCTACTGCTTTGCTTACTCCGGAATCAGCAGTATAAATTTTATGTAGCCATAAAATTTTTCCTCTTATATTTTATTCTTTAACACATGGTCATGGCCTTTGCTAGATCATGGCAGAGTTAATTAAGTTTTAGGCTTTTAGCCGAAATCACATTGCCTGCTTGTTAGGTATTACTAAAATCACCTTTTTGGTGCTTTATGCCTTTATAGCAGTTTAAACTGCATAAAAGCAATAACCAAATTTAATATCGCCATAACTAACAACCAGATTTTAAAATTGCATCGTGACTTAGAGAAATCAAAAGCTATATGTGAATTTTATGTTTTCTATAGTGTCTTAATCTCTTGGTGACATGATTACTGTGAGTATTTAACAAGGCAAAAGAAAAATAAAGAAAATAGTAGACACTAAAGTTAATTGCTCAATTTAGAGCATGGCAAGAGATTACAAATCCGATCCTGTTAAGATCAGCGTGAGGGCTTGTGGGTGGGAGTTTTAGGATGGTAGGTCATGGCTCTCAGCCTTTTCTGCACCTCATGTGTTGTTGCTTTGGAACTGGTGTTTTTTTATAATTCTTATTTCTCTCTCTGAGGTCTCGATCCACTGACTGATACACCGGGCCAGATCCTGTGATTGTTTCACCCAACACCTGCTTCCACGTGGGAAGCTGAAGAACCTATGTACTTTTGCCTCTTCCTGCAAGGGGCACTGCTCTTTCATGGCCCCTGGGGGCAGGTATGCTTGGGCAGATGAGGTCCCTAAGTACCAGGGTGACAGTGATGGTCCTGGATGGTCTGGTTGGCCCAAACTCATCATGTGGGTCCTTTTAACCAGGAAGCCTTTCTCAGCTGGAGCAGAGAGTGAGATGGAAGAAGGACAAGAGACGCAGAGTGTGAGAGGGACTCAGCTTTGTGGTCAGAAAGCTGAGAACGCAGGTGCCTTTGGAAGGTGGTGATGGTAAAGAGAAAGTCATTCTGTCAGGATCTCCAGTGAGGGCATGTTAACCCAGGGAGATTTTATTATTTCACTTGTATATTTTTAATCCAGAACTGAGATAAGAAAATACAAGCATGTTATTCAAGTCACTAAGTATGTGATAATTTGTTAGAGCTGGAACCTCTGAGTTGGTGTTTCTAGCTATCAGTTTTTAGAATCGTTAGTTGTGGTGCCTGGTAGGGATGGTAGAAGATTTCTGTTGGGGTAGTCAGTGGTAGGACAGGCTTTCCTGCCACACAGATGACATAACCTGTGAGGCCCAGTACAGAAGAAAGTGTGAGACCCTTGTTCAAAATGTAGGCGACCAAGTACAGTTAAAGGTATTAAAATATAAAGCTCCTTTTCCCCATGTAGTCTCTCAATGGGCTGTGATGTGCTTTATTTGCTATTTAATAACCTTCTTTTTAAAAATTTCAGAATATTACAGAGGTACGCACGTTCTGGTTATGTATTTGCTCCTGCATATTTTAAGTCAAAGTTGTAAGCGTGCCTTCACCCAGAATATGTGCATTAAAGTAAAGAGAAATTGAAGTGTTAAAATATTCTCGTTCTAGCTACTCAGGCGGCTGAGGTGGGAGGATCCCTTGAACTTAGGATCTGGAGTCCAGCCTAGGCAACACAGCAAGACTTTGTCTCAAAAAAAGAAAAAAATAGCGTGAATTTTGTTGTTATCTTCATAATGTACATTGGCACTTTTAAATGTAACTATAAAAGCATTTAATGTGCAGTATTACCAGATGACACCACTTGTGTTTGTAGCTCATGTCCGCACATGTATTTTGTTCAAGATACAACAGTGGGAATGTTCTTCTCATTTCCGCTCCTGGTACGTGTGCTTCCTCCCAGCATGCTCCGCCTGCAGCGACAGGTGAGTTAGGAGGCTCAGAAAGGAAACAGCTGCCTTGTCTGTCCCTTCCCATCCATGTCACCATTCTTAAGTGTGCGTGGGTGAGAAATTCAGGGAGATAGCACAAGCAAGTAAGGAGGTGATAGTTCCCTAGTTGTTTACTCTTCGCTCTTGTTGAAGCAAGTTCTCATTGGAACAAAGAGGGTGGCACTGGCTGTCCGTGGCCCTGTTTCTTCGTTGTGGATGTCACCCTTACCTAGTACTTGCTTTGAAGTCCACTGTACCACCAGGCATCATGGGCTCGCCGGGGCTTCAAATGTTTTACAAAACATTTAATTTTTTCTTAACTCATTATTTTTAAAAATTATTAGTCCAGGTGAAGTGGATCATTCCGGAAATACCAGTATTTTAGTAGCTGGCAGCAGGAGCATCATTTGATGCCACGAGGCTGCAGTGAGCTATGATTGTGCTACTGCACTCCAGCCTGGGCAACAGAGCAAGACCCTGTCTCTGACAAAGAAAAAGTGTCAACAATTGCGTGAGAGATAGTGACTAAGGAAGACGAAGAGACACGTAGACAAGAGAGAAACTGTACATGGAGATCCGAAACTCCCCTAAGTGCTCCCAATAAGGTCTAAATGTTTTCAAGCTCAAACTGGCATTTTCAGGTTCAAAACGCACATTTTCCTTTAAAGTTGGGAAACAGCATACTTCATCAAACCCAAAGAGCCACTCTGATTTTAAAAGGTGAAACAAAATATCCTCTTGAAATCCAAGATCCTTTGATCCTGAAGTTACTCTTCTAGGATTTTATCCTAGGGAGATATTTAGAAATGCAGACAGATATTTATGAATAAAGATATTTATGGCAGTGTTGATTGTAAGTGGAAGCTGACCCAGACCTCCAGCTTGGGTACATAATGTCACATATGTCCATATCAAGAAATATTACATAACCATTAAAATGTTTGTGAAGATCATTTAATGACCCACCTAATGATATGATTTTTAAGTAAAAATGTAGGATATAGAATTATATATAAATTACATGCAGGTAGGAAATATCGACACATAAGGCTAGAAAAAATTATGCCTATCTACATGTTAAGTGTAGTTGTTTTAAAGAGGTGGGATGATGTATTTTCCAAGTTTTCTTGCATATGAAGTGGAAAAATATTGTTAAATAAAATTGATAGGAGGCCTTCGATTTGAAGTGTGCTGGAGAGGAGGTTCCAACAGGCCAAGCCAAAAATGGAGCCACTCTGGCTAAAATGAAACACCACCAGGTCAATACCAAGTTGTTTGTCTGACATTCCCAGAAATCAGGAGAGAGAGAGAATAGCCAAACCCCCCAACAGGCCAGTTTTGGTGGCATGTTAACCTTTACAAGGAAAGTGACTTTAAAGAGAGCAATCTACTTTTTGGTCCTTGTTCCTACAGACATTTCTATCTCATTTTGTTGAAAATTTTCTCTTATCAATATTCCATGTTAATATTTAATTAAAATAAATACTTAACATTGAAAGATTTCCACCACAACCTTTCTCTGGAAAGCCAAATGGCCTGCCGGTAATTACGGCAATAAAAATCTGAGGGCCAGGGCTGTCGAAGGCTTTTCTGAAACTTGTCTCTGCTGCTTGTCTGGGCTTGAGGAGGTAAAGAAAGTTGTCGAGCATACAGTGGTTAAATTACACCGTAAAAATTCAGGTCAGATGCTAATATATCAAGCTGTTTTTCTGAAATACTGAATCTTTAATTCAAAATTGAAGCAGTAATAAAAATGGGCACGAATTGCCTACATCACCCACAAGGCTTCAGAATTCAATCACGCCAAGCTGTCCCTGGGGATGAAGAATGGAATAAGAAAGCACATTTCCTTGAGTTTTAAGAGATTCAATAGACACGGAGGAGAACATCACTTACTTGTGTATGCGTAGACGGTGAAGGAGGGGGAGATTAGGGAGATCAAAAGCTTCGCACTTTGATGAGGAAGAAAGCTTTCTGTTTAGCCAGAGGTGAAAAGCACTCTCCGGTGATCCTGCTTCTTAAGAGGGGCTTTGAAAGCAGAAAGCGAGCGCAAACCCGAAGGTGACCACAGGTACACAATCGTGAGCGCCACGTCTGCCCACAACCTACACTTTCTGGGTAAATACATGGTAAAAACTCTGTCCAAAGTTTCCCCAGTCTCAGGGCGACTGAGCAACACCAGTGTGGCTTCCCGGTCTGCGACTCATTTCCTCAAATGAGCAGAAGGAGGAAGAAGTTGGTGAAGAAATTTTACCAAATAGACTTAAAAAAAAATAGTTCTGACTTTTGGGAAAGATTCATATGTATGTTAAAGTCTATTTCCAAAAATGGGCCCATCTGTACATAGGCTGGCTGTGCTGGTGAATGATGCCCTGGTCTCTCCCGACTGTAAGGAAAAGTTGAGCCAGGCTTTGAGAGGGAGGGAGTTAATCAAAAACAAAAAAGGAGCTTTTATTGTCTTGAAATAGCAGATTCAAGTTTTTCAGCTTTTGCAATTTACTCAATGGTTAAATACAAATTTAATTTAGTTGTTTTGAAAGAGTTATGATATGTCATTATTTTAAAATTCCCTTTATTAAACTGGTTTTAGATGAACAGTAAATTGATGAAAAACAATTCACGGGCACGTTCGTGGCTGGAGGAGTTTGGGACCCTGACAGTCGGAGTATGTATGTTCGACTTACTGAGCCCTGGCGTGTGCTTGGGTCTTTATCTCACGGATTAGAGAGCAGGGTGATTTATTTGCTCTTCTAGGGCTCTTCACACACAGTCAAGTTGATAAGAATTGACAAAGTGCTCCATATTTGTCTCAGTGTCAACCATCTTGTAATCAAAAGTATAACCACATTGCAATGTGCCCTTTACTTTCACATGCAAACCCCCTGCAAGGTTGCTGTTACCAGCCCTGTCTTGTAAATAGGAAAACTTAGGGCCAGCAAGGGTAACTCATCTGTCCCAAACCTTCTAGATAGAAACTGAGAAGGGACCAAGTCAGGTGGCTTTCACCACACTTATTTTTTTATTTTTATTTTTATTTTTTTTGAGACAGAGCCTCAAGCTCTCACCCTGGATAGAGTGCCGTGGCATCACAGCTCACAGCAACCTCCAATTCCTGGACTCAAGCGAGTCTCCTGCCTCCGCCTCCCAAGTAGCTGGGACTACAGGTGCCCGACACAACACCCGCCCATTTTTTGGTTGCAGCTGTCATTGTTGTTTGGCGAGTGGGCTGGATTCGAACCCACCAGCTCAGGTGTATGTGGCTGGTGCCTTAGCCCATTGAGTCACAGGCATTGAGCCTCACCACACTTATTAAACTGGCTTGATGGGATCATGATGGGAGAGTTGGGGAAGAAGAGTGCCTTTGGGATTGCTTTAGAGCATAAAATTATGTGCTTATTTTTATAAAGAGAAGACCAGTTTAAAAGGTTATATTTAATTTGATCAGATTTGACAGGAGTAGAATATTGGAGTAGCCTCAGGCCAGGCATGGGATGTCTGAGGAGCAGGAAGCATTAGCTCAGCCACGTTGGACACTTGGTTACAGGTGGCTCAGGTGCACACGTGCCATTTGTGATGCTTGTGGGGATGCAAGGAGGACAGAGATGTCGCAGATGTTCTGGAAAAGGCAGGTGATGGGATGGAGAATTGAGGGTTCCAACTGTACTTTGAATCCTCATTCATTTGATGTCTGTCAGTCATCTCTAATTTTCCCTTTTCCTTTTTCCATCCCTTGATATCCAAATGATCCATATGTATTGCTGATTAGTGCTCATTCCTCCTTCTTCCTCTCTCTGTTTCTCTTTCTTTCCCTCCCTCCCGCCCTGCCTCCCTCCCTCTCTCTCTGCTTTCTTTCCTTCCTTTTTTATTTTTCTCTCTTATTTCAATCTCTATTTCTTTCTTCCTCCCGTCTCCCTTTCCCCCCTTTCTCCTCTATCTCTCCTTCTCTCTCTCTATCCTCTCTCCCGTTCC
>CAUYON010094720.1:0-60385 GCA_963573935.1 Arctocebus calabarensis
AGACAGAGTCTCACTTTATCGCCCTGGGTAGAGTGCCGTGGCGTCACACAGCTCACAGCAACCTCCAGCTCTTGGGCTTAAGCGATTCTCTTGCCTCAGCCTCCCTAGTAGCTGGGACTACAGGCGCCCGCCACAGTGCCCAGCTATTTTTTTTGTTTTGCAGTTCGGCCGAGGCCGGGCTTGAACCCGCCACCTTCGGTATATGGGGCCGGCGCCCTACTCGCTGAGCCACAGGAGCCGCCCCCTTTTTTTTTTTGAGATAGAGCCTCAAGCTGTCTTCCTGGGTAGAGTGCAATGACATCACAGCTCATAGCAACCTCCAATTCCAGGGCTGAAGCAATTCTCTTGCCTCAGCCGCCCAAGTAGCTGGGACTACAGGTGCCCACCACAAAGCCCAGCTAGTTTTTGGTTGTAGTTGTCATTGTTGTTTGGTGGGCCCGGGCTGGATTCGAACCCGCCAGCTCAAGTGTATGTGGCTGGCGCCTTAGCCACTTGAGCTGCAAGTGCTAAGCCAATATTTTTGCACCTTAAATAGTGAACGATACGATTGTTTGATGCAAGTAACTAACCCTGGAAGTTAAGGCCCTTAATTGTGACTGTCAACCTCCAAAAATGTTTGTGAGCACTTTAAAAAAGTCATTGTTCCTTTTAATCTAAGAGAATGCTATAATAAATACTAATCTTTGAAATTGTGTTCTTTCAAATACAAGTGAATTATGAAACACGATTATTAGGTACTATACTATGCTCCCTCCTTTAAAGCATGCCTTTCTTATACCCTTTCTTAGCACTAAAGAGTTAAGCCAAGAAAAAGATGACGTGGCATGTAGGGATTGGTGGAGAGGAATGTAGGCAGTCACAGGATGATCAAAGCTACACTGCGGGCATACCGGCACTCACTCCTGCTGAAGGAAAAAGGGCTGGGCATATAGTTGGGAGGATTCCAGCAGAGTGGACCCAGAAAAAGAGGGGGTGCCATTGGAAGTAGAATGGGAGGCTTGGGGAAAGTTGAAGATCTGATGAAGGAAACTGGTGAGGTGAAAAAAAAGAGAACCCATTAGAAGCTGACCCTAGGAGCATTCTCTGCTGAGTGGTGTGGGGTAGTGAGTGACACACTGAACAAGGGGAGAAGCAAGTGTAATCCTAACCCCTACTTGGGACCTTAGGGAAAAACACATCCATGGTCAGGATGGTATAAATGCTATTTATTGATTTTAATCTTTGTTGGAACCTTTGGAATAAAAATCATAGAGAGTTGAGCTGGTTATAGAAGAGATTTAAATGTGATCAACTTTGATAATGTCAAGTATAGATACAACAGATAGAAATTGGGCAGTGGAAGGGCATGAGGAAAAATGAAGGGGAGGGTGAAAACTGATTTTTCCAAGGAAGTTAGAAAATGTACTCTGAGGCTGATGAAATAAGCAGCAGATTTTAAGTATGTGGCTTGAAGTCCTTCTGTCTGAGGGACTGGAACTTGTGGTGTCATTTCATTGGGATAAAGAGGGAAAAGTGAGCTGTTATGACATTACTTCAAGAGATTATGTCTAAAACTGATGTAATATATATGCATATTATTTGGAAATATGAAGTACCTCTTTTAATGTCCTGGTAAGAAATTGAATTCAACCCAGACAGTTGAAATGCTGACTTTAATTCTGAAGGGACTGCTTATGACATTGTGGGTAGAGAAACAGAGGAAGAAAGAATAAATGCTAATTTAAAAAACTGTACACAAGCCCAGGGACCACTGGAACAATGAAAGAGCAGTGTCCTGGGGCTGTTATGGTCAGGGATATAAGCAGGCACTACTAGAAATGGAGGAAATGAAGGGAATAAATGCAACCACCCCTGCCCGAACACAGAGAAGGGAAGAAGGTGGGTAGGGGTAGATGAAGGGGGGAGGATGAACCAGGAAAAACTGACAGGGAGGTAAGTATCCATACAGAGAAGCATCTGTGGCTCAAGGAGTAAGGCACTGGCACCATATACCCGGGGGGGGGGGGTGGCAGGTTCAAGCCCAGCCCTGGCCAAAACTGCAAAAAAAAAAAAAAAAAAAAAAAGAGAGAGAGAGGCCAAAACCAGGACATGCTTCTTTTTAGAGTAGAACTAGGGGTAAGGATGTTAGGTAGGTATTATGGTGTTGGGGTAGGTATTATGGTGTTGGCCTGATGAGCTTTTCTGTACAATTTGATGTTTTACCTTCTTAAGGAATGAATTGGAGAGAACATTTTAACATGAATCCTGCGCTCAGCACCTATTATTTCACCTAGTGTGCAAGGAGTTTGGTGGGCAGTATTGACTCTAACAGGTTGAAGTTGTTATAATCTGGTTGTAGAGATAAGATGCTAAAGAAACCATCAAAAGCCACCTGGGCACTGTAGCTAATCTCTGCCACTCAGGAGGCTGATGGAGGATGCTGAGGCAGAAGGGTCACTTGAGACCAGGGATTTGAAGCTGCAGTGAGTTATGATAATGCCACTGTACTCCAGCCTGGGTGACAGATGAGACCCTATCTCTTAAAAATAATAAATATAATTAAAAATTGTGATTATTGCTGCAAGTTTAATTTTGGAGTGCACAAAAAAGTTAGTACTGCCTGTATAAACTTCATTTTTTTTTTTTTTGAAGCAGAGCCTCACTATGTCACCCTGGGTAGAGTGCTGTGGTTTCACAGCTCACAGCAACCTCAAACTCTTGGGCTTAAGCGATTCTCTTACTTCACCCTCCCAAGTAGCTGGGACTACAGGCACCCACCACAACACCCGGCCATCTTTTGGTTGTAATTGTCACTGTTCTTTGGCAGGCCCGGGGTGGATTTGAACCTGCCAGCTTTGGTGTGCGCAGCTGGCATCCTAGGCACTGAACCAACTTCATTCTTTAATAATGATACTGTACTAATTTTTACACTATAGTGAATTATTTGGGAATGGGACTAATTCTTTCCTTAGGAGCCTGTTTTATTCCATTTAACTATAAATACACTACATGCTGCAAATCAGATATACAGATGAAACAGCTGCCGCTTCATTGTTTTGTTCCTGTCACTCATTTTAATGAATAATTTGAACAGACTCCAAAACATTAAATTAGATGTATAAGCATGCTTTAAGAATTATATCATAATGTTAGTGTATTTAAAACTTAGTGGTGATATCATTGTCTAAATATACTAAATTTTAAGAAAGTCAATTATTTGAGCTGTTTTACCCTCTATAAATGCTTTGGCAGTAAAACAGGCAAGGGATGAAATTAACCGAAGGATCCCTCTCCAAGTATAGAAAGCTGGGAAATCCCCCTACTTATTTCTTCCTCACATATGAACCTTGATAATTGAAATCTTTTGGTAGTCCTTGGTTGAAAATTGCCTTTCCTTTCCTTTCTAGTAGAAATAGGAGTAATGGCAGAGACGTTGGAAAAAGCATTACAAGCAATGGAGTTTAAGTCTGTCGTCTTTGATACTCCCTGTTGCAAACAGACAAGAGAAATGAACAGAGAAAGGTGGATGTCATTTCTCTCCTCATCCCTCCCACCTTCCATAGCATTCACAACAGTCTGAGAACAGAAAAATTCAAGTCCTATGTTCCCATATTTGAGCATTTGCTTATTAAAATAAACCTTTGAATACTTCATAGTGATTTAGACTACTCTACTCTGCTAAGAAGCTGGTAAGGGTGTTTTAAGCTAATACTGTGTACGCATAAGAATCTTAAATCTTTGGAAGTTAACTTTTTTAGAACCTGCCAAAATTATTATATTAAAGCACTTCTATAAAGGGTACTAGAAATGATAATTAAGTAAACCATATTTTAGTGCCTTTATTCCAGATTTTTTTTTTTTTTTGGTTGAAATTTGGCTGAGTTCAAACCTGCCACCCTCAGTATGTGGAGCCAGAGTCCTCACTGAGCCACAGGCGCCGCCCTTTTGTATGATTGTCATTTGATTTTTGGACACTTTTGGGAAGCAGAATGTCTAATGATGCAGAAGGAGTTTAATATGTTTTAGAACTTAAATATAGGAGAAAATCTAGAATCGCCTCTATAAATCATTTTTTTTATAATAATTGTGAGTTAGGCATTCTGGTTGCTCTAGAAATTAAGAAACAGAATCACCGGATCACTTAAGGCCAGACAGTATGCCTGATGCTTGGATAGCCCTCTCATGGATCAATGTCTCGTGTTTTGTTCAGCGTTTGTCATTTGTATAACTCTGGCTGGCTGTCTTGCAAATGTGTGTCACTAGTCATGAGGTAGTGGTGGTGGGGTCACCCGTCTGGTTGTTTACATAAGTCAGCTGTAATGTCATCTTTATATTTAAAGAACTGTGTATGTTAGTACAAACTCTAGTGTAAAATGGGCAACTTGTTTAGAGGAAAATCTGCCATTACAGATGAAGAGATTGAAGACAAAATCCACGCCCCTGTGTAGACTGGAAAGATCTCAGGAGAGATAAGTGTGCTTTCCCTTCAGAGTCATGCAGCCACGCCTGCCTGTTTCATTTTACCTGTTCTTGACTTGAAGTACTGTGGAGATGAATCCTTAGATTTCCAGAGTTATCTTTATGGAAATGATTTTGTTTCACTTACTTGTGTGTAGGACATCTGAAACCAAAAGTACAGTGGCCGGATCACATCAACCCAGAAACTAGCCCCCGGTAAAAAACTGTCATCTAAAGTAGCGAGACAGCCATATCTTAGATATTATCTAGAGACACCGGCTTTTCCTTAAAAGGCAATGATCAAACGTCCAAAGGTACACAAGGAAATAGTTAACCCACCTACGTTGTTACAGAAGTTTTGTCTTTAGGGCAAAGGTGTTTAATAAGAATTCACAAGTTACCTTTTTCTTCTGGAGTAACTGGTTTGTAGAAGTTCAAAGTACAGACCTTTTTGTGCTCTGTGTTTTGTTTTGTTCTGTTGTGTTTTTGTTTGGTTTTCCACATTTTTGCAATGCCTGCCTTTTCTGAGATTTCCCTGCTCATAAGCACTCCACTAGGGGGCGGACTGAAGAACGGAGGAGAAAAGAACCGTATCAATAGGTTGAATTTGGTATCCCTTTGTGCCACATGTTTTTCCTTTTTCTGGATGCTGCCAGGGAAGTTTTTCCGTTTACTTGTATTTCCTATAATGACCACTAAAGTAGTTTTTATTGTACTTATTTTTACAGATAAAACATATAGACTTTATATTTATACAAATTCAATGATATTTTTTAATTGATTGTCATAATATGTCTTTGTTCTTCTGGTATGTTAACTATTGAACCACTTAATACTTGTTTATTGATGACTATACTGCTGATCCCTGTGGAATTTATCTTAGACTGTGCATCAAGACCGTCATCCATTCATTCACTCACCCATATTCACCGAATCCTACCTTTTGTCAGGCGTTAGCATTTCTAAACTAGAGAAGTGGGGAAAAAAAAAAAAAACTAGACAAGTAAAGAGAAAGAGCATAGTTGACTTGGTATAAAGAGATGGTTAGTTAAGGCTGCTCTCAAAGCCATTTGGTGAAACAGCTGGGCTGTTAGAGGCAATAGAAGGGAGTCTCAATGGCTAATGCTGATTTCCAGTTATTCCTTAACGAGGGTTCCCAGTGATTAGAAAGCCACACATGGAGTAGTAGGGTAGAGGGGGCTTCAGTAGTGAGAAAGAAGTCTTCTTAAACTATTCCTTGTCTAGAAAACTAGCTGAAGATGTGTTTTTGTTGTTGTGTTGTTTGTTGTATTTTGTTTTGTTTTCAAGACAAGACAGAATCTTGCTCTGTCACCTAGGCTCAAGTGCAATAACACAATCATAACTCCCTATAGCCTAGAACTCCTGGGCTCAAGCCATCCTCCTACCTTAGCCTCCCAAGCTGGGATTACAGATGGAGCACCACCACACCTGGCTAATTTTTCTTATTGTTTGTAGAGATGTGGTTCTGTGTTGTCTGGGATGGTTTTGAACTCCTGGCCTTAAGCCATTGTCCTACCTTAGCTTCCCAAAGTGCTGGGAAGACAGGCATGAGCTACCACACTTGGCCTGTTGTAGTTTTTAAAAATTCTTCCTTTGTCTTTACCCGCTTCCCCCCAAGAAGTGAATCCAGTTACCAAAAAGTTATTTACAGGAGTCAACCTAGGGTTACATAATCTTTACATGAAAATGTATTGCCTTTCCATGGTCAGGGTGGTCAACAAAATATAGGGTGG
This sequence comes from Arctocebus calabarensis, assembly GCA_963573935.1. Lineage (NCBI taxonomy): Eukaryota > Metazoa > Chordata > Mammalia > Primates > Lorisidae > Arctocebus > Arctocebus calabarensis. Next base: position 6,192 of record CAUYON010094720.1, read on the forward strand.
CATTTTTGTTTTAATTTCTTTTTTAGATCTTGTATTTTAACTAGAGATGTTTTGTTTGTCTTCAACTTCCTATTTTTGAAACAGTAGTTATCATCATAGATAACTATAAGTAGGATGTCTAGTCTTTGTTTTGAAGTTTAAACGTTTTTTAAATGGCTAAGGAGTAAAGGTATTTTTTCTGAGAATGGCTTCAACTTATAATGCCTAATGTTGAAGTATCAAGAGATCTTTTTTATGGAGTAAATTCCCTACAGTCCCAACTAGGAGCTAGGATTACATTTGCTTCTCTCTGGGTTTACGGTCAGGAGAGACACTACCCCATGCCCTTCACTTAACAAATCATTCTATGCCGTGTGAGGTTGCACTTTTTGGTAAACAAGGTGTTGACCTTTCTATAGAGAGGATTATACATATCTGTTTTAGTTATTTGCTTAGGGCATCAATTGAATACTGTACCAAATAAGGCAAGATCTAACGGAACATTCTTTGACATAGTTAAATATCTTAATTGCTAGATGTTGTAAGTCAGAAAGTAAATAAATATCTAGTAGCTTTATAATCATTTAATACATTTTTATTGCGTTTCAGAAAGCAGTTCAATGAGGGCTTTACCTTTCCCTCCATAATTCAAGCATGGTAAAAAATTCCTGGAAGAAGTTACAATAAGTGAAAAATTAATGAATTTTAAACCTGCCCCTCAGAAAATGAGAAGTGTGGCTCATGAAACCAAAGGTATATTTCTTTTTAATTTAAAAACTTAAAAGTATGTATATATAGGCTCCCTACCTATAGCTCAAGTGGCTAAGGTGCCAGCCACATACATCAGAGCTCGCGGGTTCGAATTCAGCCTGGGCCTGCCAAACAACAATGACTACTTAACAACAGCAAAAAATATACAACTGGGCATCGTGGCGGGCGCCTGTAGTCCCAGCTACTTGAAAGGCTGAGGCAAGAGAATCGCTTAAGCCAAGGAGTTGGAGGTTGCTGTGAGCTGTGATGCCGTGGCACTCTACCCAGGGTGACAGCTTGAAACTCTGTCTCAAAAAAAAAAAGTGTGTGTATATATATGAATAAAGAAGGCAAGATGAGAATATGGAAAAATATATCTTTTAATAGTGATAGGATTATATATAATTTTTCCCTAACACTTTAGTTGTGTTTGTTGTTGCTAGTTTGTTTGTTTATTTTGAGATAGTCTCAAGCTATTGCCCTGGATAGAGTACTGTGGCATCATAGTTCACAGCAACCTCCTAATCTTGGGCTTGTGGAGGAGATAGCTCTAGACCCCATGTCTAGAAAACTAGATGAGGGCTGGGTGCGGCAGCTCACTCCTGTAATAATCCTAGCACTCTGGGAGTCCGAGGTGGGTGGGTTGCTTGAGTCACGAGTTTCAGACTAGCTTGAGCAAAAGTGAGACCCCCATCTCTACTAAAAAATAGTAAAACTGAGACAAGAGGATAAGAAGATCACTTGAGCCCAAGAGTTGGAGGTTGCTGTGAGCTATGATGTTATAGCCCTCTACCCTGGGCAATAGCTTGAGACTATGTCTCAAGGAAAAAAAAAGAAAACTAGCCAAAGATGTGGGGGTTTTTTTGTTTTGTTTTGTTTTTAGTTGTGTTTTATTTTATTTTGTTTTTAAGACAAGACAGAGTCTGTTGCTTACCCAGCTCTTTGGGCAGCTGAGGTAGGACAATGGCTTGAGGCCAGGAGTTCAAAACCATCCTGGCAACACAGGACCACATGCCCAAGAGTTGGAGGTTGCTGTGAGTTATGTGAACAATCCTCTTGCCTCAGTTTTTCTATTTTTAGTAGATACAGGGGTCTCACTCTTGCTCAGGCTATTCTTGAACTCCTGAGCTCAGGGTCCACTAGCCTCAGCCTCCCAGAGGGCTAGGATTATAGGCATGAGCCTCCGTGTCCGGCCTTCATCACAGTACTTCTTTTTTTTAAGGTGACCTTTTTATTTAATTTTTATTTATTTATTTATTTATTTATTTATTTATTTATTTATTTATTTATTTTTTGGAGACAGAACCTCAAGCTGTTGCCCTGGATAGAGTGCAGTGACATCACAGCTCACAGCAACCTCCAATTCCTGGGCTCAAGCGAGTCTCTTGCCTCCCAAGTAGCTGGGACTACAGGAGCCCGCCACAACGCCTGGCCATTTTTTTTTTTGGTTGCAGCCATCATTGTTGTTTGGCGGGCCCAGGCTGGATTCGAACCCGCCAGCTCAGGTGTATGTGGCTGACGCCCTAGCCCGCTGAGCCATAGGCGCTGAGCCTGACCTTTTTATTTTTATTCTTTCTCTATCAGCAGGTACTGCCATTCTGGTGGCAGATCCACCTGAAGGATGCACCTTGAGTTTGTAACAGCATCTGGGACAGGTTCTGTTCAGTTTTAACATCAGAAAACTTCTATTTCTTTTGACAAATAATGTGTGCCAGCATCAGGTGTGAGTGAGTCTTCTCAAGTATATAGACAGAGAAGAATGTATGGCTCCTGCAGACCCAGACTCACCAGGGACAGCTTGGTTTGGAGGCAGATGGGGCAGAGGACTGTACCAGGGCCCTGACCACACGCTGGTGATGGGGGGGGCACAGATGAGGTTGTAGGCGAGTGCTGGGGACTTGTCAGGCGAGCAGAAGGAACTGACGAGTAAAGCCTCGGGGGATGAAGAAGGAAAAGATGTGTGGTCTGTGGTCAGGGAGGAGGCAAGAAGAGGGGCTGCTGTCAGGCATAGATGAAAGTATGCCAGCCAGATGGCACTAGGGGTGACACCCAGGCATTGCGAGGGAGGAGGCTGATCCTCCAGTTTCTCAGAATCATTAGAATACTTTAAAAGGTACAGATTTGAAGTTTGTGATATGCAAGTATAGACTAAACTCGTTGCTGTAGGTTTTTCTTTCTCTTCTTTTTAACAGCTGCTACATTTTTAGTATTTCTTAGAATTAAAGAGGAGATAAAATTTAAACCTGTCCTCTTCCAAAATTAATTGATCTTAATTCTTTCATAAGACAATTTTACATAATTTATAGACACCAACTGGACTTTTTTCTATACTAATAAAATACTCCTTTGAATGCCTAGGAAATCTATGGAAAATTTTCCCTGTGTTTGATTTAGAACTATCTCACTTTTCAGGAACAGGACAAGAATTAGAATTGCTGTCTTCAACATACACTCATGTACCTGTGGGGATGGGGAGACTTCTGCATACATGTCGCATTTCACTTGGTTTCTGATCTAAATTTACCTATTGTACCATTATCTATGGTCTTAGGAGTGAGAGAAGCGGAAAGGAGTATATGTGTTGTGTGAGAAAATACAGGCAGAATATCCCCTTTCAGAATTTTAGGAAGGTCAGGTCTGTTCACAAAGAGTTGGGAATTTATAGTATTTTGAAGCCCTCTAAAAAAGGTAACCACCTTTTCATTTCCTTCTTGCCTTCCCTTATTCCAAATCCACCCCTCCATCACTTATGGTTTAATACCAGCACTTGTATATTTAAAGTAAAATACTGAAATAAGAGTTTCTGTGGTGATAAGTAGGATGTCCCAATAGCATCTGTGCAAACTCAAAGCCAATCCCTATGCTCCCAACTCTAGGTTTATATTTAGGAGACAGTGTGGATCCTGTATTTTTAAAATGCAGTAAACATGTTTATGTGGTTATTTTTAGCTTTTACAGACTTTAGTGAACTTCCAAGTTGGCAAGTCAGACACAGTGGGCTGTCCCCGTTACCTCAGATGCCAGCACTTAGTGAATGACTCTGATTGTCTCATAGGGTTTCTCGCATGTTTAAAGCAGAGGAGTGTATGTTATCTTGTGTCAGCTGCACGCGGTATATGGCACTACATCCCTGATTGTTTTACTATACATACCGACTTTTTGTTGTTGTTGTTAGGTTTTATGAACTCCGACTTTTTTTTGTTGTTGTTAGGTTTTATGAACTCTGTAACTTGAGTAACAGTTTTGCTTGGAGTTCAAGATGAGTTCGGTGTTATTTTTTGGGCAGAAATTACTAGTCATTTTCTCTTTCTCCCTGACCTTTCTCTCCTCAGTCCTCAAGTATTAAATCATGCTTACACAAATCCTTACAGCCACTGTTTTCTTTTTCAATGCATTGTATCTGTTTCCTTCTGTTCAAAGGTTATGGGCTTGGGCAGTGCAGAGGGAGATGGTGGAAAGTTGACAGGAAAAAGAAAACTGGACTCAGGTTAGACTTGACACACCATAGAAGGGCAAGATAGCACTCGGATTTACTGAAACCAAAAAGACGTAAATGGTCAGAAGCTTTTCTTGTATAGTGAGGTTATTATCTGCATGTTGCATGAATGAAAAATCACTTTTCCCAAAGAATCATGTTTTATAAAAGTGTGATACCTCTTACCTCTCCTAGGGAGGAGGTAAGAAGGAGATGTCTTCATCAGTCAGTACTTGGGCTGAACCTTCCGCATTCACCTCAAAAATCTTTTTTTTTTTTTTTTTTGAGACAGAGCTTCAAGCTGTCATCCTGGGTAGAGTGCCGTGGCATCACAGCTCCCAGCAACCTCCAATTCCTGGGCTCAAGTAAGTCTCTTGCCTCTGCCTCCCAAGTAGCTGGGACTACAGGCGCCTGCCACAACGCCCGGCCATTTTTTTTAGGTTGCAGCCACCATTGTTGTTTGGCAGGCCTGGGCTGGATTTGAACCCGCCAGCTCAGGTGTACATGGCTGGCGCCTTAGCCTATTGAGCCACAGGTGCTGAGCCTCACCTCAAAAATCTTGATTTTTCTTATCTCTGGAGTCATTTTTGTCTGGCATTCAGCTTTGTATTTAGTTCTCTTCTTTGATGAGGCTGTTCATCCTTGTATGTCAGACTTAATGTGTTTTATAGTTAGTGGCCCCAGAATGCATAATTTATCTATTTGGAAGTATTATCTTTCTAAAGAAACTTTTCATTGCTATGTATCTTGTATTGGAAGCTTTAAACTGAGTTTCGTGTTCAGAAGAAAATGATATCAAGTATTATTTTGGCTTATTATGTAGAAAAACAATTATGGAAATTTTAAGTTTGTTTCTGTAACAGATCAGTCCTTTCCTGCAGTTTTAAGTGTGAAAGTATTGTTTTTGAACAGTGATCCAGATCTTAAAATAGCAGTGTTTTATTTACTTTTTTGTAAATTGTGAATGTTGAGTAAGAGGAGAAAATGGGACTGTTTTTGTATGTTTTGCTAGAAACTCAAAACAGGAGTTCTCCCCAAGAAATAATTACTTTGGATTGGATAGCTGAACAGTAAATAGAATTTAGAAATCTGCTGGTTTTATGGAAGATAAATTTTCATTAAAAATTCTAGATTGTGGGGTGGCGCCTGTGGCTCATTGAGTAAGGCGCCAGCCCCATATACCGAAGGTGGTGGGTTCAAACCCACCCTCGGCCGAACTGCAAAACAGAAAAATTGCTGGGCGTTGTGGCAGCGCCTGTAGTCCCAGCTACTCGGGAGGCTGAGGCAAGAGAATCACTTAAGCCTAGGAGTTGGAGGTTGCTGTGAGCTGTATGACACCATGGCACCCTACTGAGGGCGATAAAGTGAGACTCTGTCTCTACAAAAAAAAAAAAAAAAAATTACACTGTCCATGTGATAGCTTCCAGCTACATGTGGCTTAATTTAAATTGAGTAAGTTTGAAAATCAGTTTCTCAGCTGCACTAGCCACTTCACCAGTTCTCTGTAGCTACAAGTGACTGATGGCTCCTGTGAGGGTCAGTGAGGCCATTTCCATAATCACAGAAAGTTCTGTTGCACAGCACTGCTCTCAAAATTGCAATTTGCATCTGTGCTGGAAAATTTTATGTCTTCAATTTGAAATGTGACACCATCTTCCTACGTCATAAAGAATTTTAAGTTCTCACATCTTATTTTTCATTTAAACATGTACATTAACAATACACTTCTTAGTATGGCATTTTGTCCTGTCCTCTGTGATGACATTATAGTCCAGAGGCAGGGAAGTCGTTCACACACACACACACACACACACATACACACGCAACAATGTTGTCCATACACACATTTATGGAGAGAGAGACTGTATAACTATGTGTGTATGTATATACATACTAAAATAAAGTAATATAAAGCATGTGGACCTTCTCCTGATGCTGTAGGTACTGTCTGAAGTTACCAGGTCCCAGTGTTAGCATATTGGCATGGTTTCAGTCCCAGGGTTCATATTGACTTGTTCTCTGACTAAGATAGTTTTACTTTTTGTTCACTGAGCTTGTAGGGGTGGAGATTTGTTAGAGTTTATGGCTGAACTCTTAAAACAATAAGAAAGCCCACTGTTGGTGTGTTGTATCATCCGTTTTCCCTGGATACCAAGTTAGTGAAGAGCAAAGACAGATCATTAGGGTCCCAGAAGACATTCATTCATGTGTTCATTCATTTGGCTATCAGCAGTCACACATGTGGTTTAGCGGCCAAGTCCTCGCATCCTGTGCTAAGCACTTAGATTGAGGAAGAATAAGACAAAGTCCTGGGGTGGAAATCGTCTGTGCAGTGGACTGGTTGGGATGCAGGAGGAGAGCACGGTGATAGAGGTTTGCACAGAGTGGTGTGGGCACCCAGGAGCACTCAGCCTGACCTGGCACAGGTGACAGAGGAGCCAGGCCACGTGAAAGGTGAGGTGTTCACCAGATCCCACCTATCCCAAATGGAAAAGATGAGTTCCTTGCCATGTTCTCTTGGTATTTTGGAAATTTTGCAAACCATGGAAGAAAAAAAATCTTAAAAATATGATTCCCAGCTGCAAGTGGTGACTCATCCTATTACAGTCCTAGCACTCTGGGAGGCTGAGGTGGGAGGATTCCTTGAGCTGGGGATTTTGAGACCCCATCTCTACTGGAAAAAAAAATAGATACTGAAAAAAAAAAAAGTAGAAAAATTAGCTAGGTGTCCGTATATTCAGCTACTTGGGAGGCCAAGGCAGGAAGATTGCTTGAGCTCAGGAGTTTGAGGTTGCTGTGAGTTATGATGCCACAGGATGCTAGCCTGGGCAACAGATTGAATCTCTGTTTCAAAAAAACAAAAACAAAACCACAAAGAAATGCGATTGCCACGCATTATTTTAATGGCCAGAAACTATTATATGGAGATATATTCAGTCAGTTCCTTGCTGTGACTAGCCATCCTGGTTTGCCCAGGACTGAGGGGTTTCCAAGGATGTGAGACTTTCAATGCAAAAACCCAGAGAGTTCTGAGAAAAGTGGGATCGTTGGTCCCCCATCCTGTGTTGAGTATTTAGATTGTTGTATATATTTACTGAAACATCACCGTGTTTGGTGCTTTGGTATTTAGGTACATTTTACATTATTTCCTTAGATGAGGTTCATAGAAATGAAATTATTGCCTCAATGACTATGGGCACATTTGGAGCTCTTGATAATGCTCACGGCTCTTTATTGCATTTCTGCTGTGGTCTGCTAGATTGGTAGGACTTTACCTGGACATTTGCATTAACTCTGCCCCTGCAGGTTCTTAGGGAACTACACAGAAGATGGAGCTAGGTACATTCTTGTTCTCACTCACGGCATCTCCCATTCCAAATCTGATTGGCCAGATAACATACATACTCCAAACGACTCTCATGTAGACCAGAGACAGGTCAAAGCCAATCTCTAAAGATGGAGTAGACTGCCCAGCTTCACTTTCCTATGTGTACATCCTGCCCTGAGCTCACTGTCTCTTACTGCACATAGTGGTAAGAAAAGGGTGAGATTGGATGGATACAACACAGCTGATCTCTCTTCCCTGTACACGCTGCAGTCCTCTCTGCTCACATGGAGTGTTGTCTCAGATCAGCTCCCAGCCAGGCTCTTGTCTCTCCAGCCTCCTCTTGGTTAGAATAGGTGAGCCTGCAAAACCCCTCGGTTAGAGTGTGAACACAGCCCTGACAAGTGGGAATATGATGAGAGAAATGAAACAGTACTTAAAAGTAAAAATACACTTGACCTGCCCCCCAATGTGTATTGAGAATTAATGCCACGAGGTGACCTACTTTCTTGTGGGACTTCATTAACTAAATTTCTCTGGTTTGGGTCCAAGGCACATCATCCTCATACCAAACTGTTCCCTGATTTCAGGGGTTCTCAGGGTATGCAGGTGAACCCCTGAAACTGTACAATTTTGCTTACATGCCTATTTCTGAGAAAAGTTGCCATTGCTTTTATCAGATTCCCAAAGTGGTCTATGACCCAGAAATGGTCTAAGAACTATTTTGTGCATATTAAATACTAAGGAGTTTTTGTCATTGCTTTTGTTTGTTTTATGTAGTACTTATGCCTAGGCTTTGAGGTAGGCACCAATTTAGCAATAGTTTCAACAAGTAAATTGTATTTACTGTTATTGATAATTTCAAGTTCCCAAAGTTATTCCCTAGCTACTATTTCTGAGTTAAATTTGATTTTTTTCTCTTATGAAATTGTTTTATTTCTACCTAATTTGTTTCATCCAGGCAATGTATGTAAACTCTATAGTTTAGAAAGTTTATGGAACAGTTGAAAGCCTAGATCTAGGCATTGTTCTGCATTATTTTCAGTGTATTCTTTTGTTTATATTACTAAGCTAAAGTTAGCACAGATAGTACAAGGTTAGAAAATGGTGACAATGGTTTGAAAACAGGAAATTTTAGGCTTGTGTGTGTTTGGAACAGATGATCATAATGATAGAGCCAGTGGAGTGGAAACTTCCACCAAGCCTGTTTTTTCCTTATTTTGCTCTATGAGAAAAGATGGTGCTTCCTGGAAAACAACTCAAGTATTTTAAAGCAAATGGTTTTCCTTTGTCCTTGTTTCATGTTTAATTTGTTTTTCTTTATTTTATTTACCCTAGTAGTATTATTATGGAACATTAATATTTTTAATAAGTAATTCCCAAAGTGCTTACTTTAGATAATATCTAAATGTACTACCATTTACTGACATGATTGTATAAAAATCGAAAACAATATAAACATTATAACAACTTTACTAGAAGCGAAGAAGAGAAAGAGAAATTTGTTCTTCTATTTTGTTTCCAACTTTCCTTATTTTTTTTCTAACCCCCTAAGTTGCAGTCTTTAAAACAAATTTGTTATACTTTATTTGTCTAAGCTGTTTCCTGACTAAGACTCCTTCCAGATGTATCCCGGAATTCTATATTTAAAAAGAAGGTTAAATTCATTCACTAATTGCAGAGTAATAATAAATTGGCATTTCTATCCATACATAAACTTTTGTGCACGTGATTCAGTTCCTAGTTTTTTTTAATTAATAGATTTTCTTTTTTAGGGCATTTCTAAACCTAAACATAAATTATGTTATACTTTTTAAATTGTAAAAGTAATAAATGGGAGCTTTTTGAAAAAAATTACATGATACCAAGCTATATAAGATAAAAATATGAAATTTGACTCTTCTATCTCTATTCCTAGAATCACCACAGTTAACAGCATGTGTCTTTCTAGATGTGTTCTCTTTGTGTGTGCAAACACACTTTTCAGATAAGTGGAATCACACTATCTGTACAATTCTGCAACTTTTTAAATTTAATAGTTATCTTATGGTTTAAATTTAATAGTTATCTTTTTCATTGATAGATCTCTCACTTTTTGAATGTTTTACATAGATTAATTATAGTATAGATGTCCTGTAACTTACTTAACCATTAACTTGCTGGTAAAATTTAAATTAAAACCTAGCTTATAAAAAGCTGCATTTTTCAGGCCAGGCGCAGGGGTTCATGCCTATAATCCCAGCCCTTTGAGAGGCTGAAGCAGGATCGATTGAAGGCCTGGAGCCAGAGACCAGCCGGAGCAACATAGCTAGAGCTTGTCTCTACAAAGGTGGAAAAAAAAATGTGTATAATACATACATACATTTTGAGTTCTCCCAAAGAAGGCAAAGTAATGGTCCTCTTTCCCAAAATATCAGTTGCGAAATACCTTTTAAGAGATTTCAAAATAAAAAAAGTTCCATTGCACTTTTCCTCCCACACTTTCTTAGGAAAATAAAGAGTAAGTAAAATTACATTTGTGGGGCTTCATGGTAGAAGGGCAGTTAGCTCAGGAATGTAGAAAATGCTGTTCTTCCTCAGCTTGTCCGGTCAAGGTGAACTTCGTCAGGGCTCAGCAGCTACCCAGAGACCGAGATGCAGTCCTCAGAGTTCTTTCTTCAGGGGAGGCTTGTTTTCCCACATCCCTGACCCCAGCCCCCACTGGTTTACAGGAAGGAATGAATGGGCTTGTTAACTGGCTGCTTGGATGATGTGTGCCTGGGAGGTAATAGGAGCGGGAGCTTGCCCCTTAACTCAGGGAAAGGTGAGGAAACGTTTAAAGAGCAGATCTTGAGCTAGGTCTTAAAGGGTGAGTAGGAGCCCATTGGGTAGGGGATGTAAGGTGTTCAGACTAAACAAAATACAAAGCCATGGAGGAGTGAAAGAACTAGGCCATGGAGGCTAGAGATTGGAGAGAAGAGCCAGGTAAATGTGGTTTTGAAGAACCTTGTATGCCACCCTGTTAAAGGAGTTGGGACTTTAATGACAACTTTGGACTTTTTCCTTTCCCAGAGATCTGGGTTCCCTGTGCTTATTCTGATGAACTGAAAACTTTAAAACATCTCTTCAAAGGCTCTGAGCACTTACAGTGTGAGGAGCATTGTTGCAGACACATGCACACACACACACACACACACACAATTAACCAATGTTTTTAGCTGGGTAAATAATTTGTAAGCATTTGGAAAGTTTGGAAATGTAAATGACAGACTGTTCCCATCTATCCTATAGCAATGCAAGAGACATTACAGGGCAGGCCTTGACTGTCAGAATAGAGGGGGACAGGAAAGAACCTTGAAGAATGGATTGGGTTTGAAAACAGTTCAAAGACATTTGCCAGGGGGATAAATATTGTGAACAAATATAGGAAGACATAGGCAGCATTGGCACAAGCAGAAGGTATAAGAAGATAAAAAATTAGATGTGGTTTGCAAGGACCTGTGTTTTCATTTTTTAATTCTGTTTTAAAGAGCAGCGTAATTCTGATTGGACCTGTGGTTCTACTCTTGGTGGCTCACACCTGTAATCCCCACACTCTGGGAGGCCAAAGAAGGAGGATCCCTTGAGTTCAGGAGTTTCAGACCAGCCTGAGCAAGAATAAGTTACCCTCTCTCCTTAAAATAGAGAAAATTAGCTGGCTATTGTGGTGGGTGCATATAGTCCCAGCTACTTGGGAGGCAGAGTCAGGAGGATCACTTGAACCCAAGAGTTTGAGGTTGCTGTGAGCTAGGCTGATGCTGCTGCACTGTAGCCTGAGCAACAGAGCAAGAAATGTATCTCCAAAAAAGAAAAAAGGCGTCATCTGTTCAGTGTTTGCCAGTGCCTGTGTACCACCACCCCCCACCACCTATAATTCAGTTGTTTTGAGGTGAGGCCACAGCATTGCCTTTTTTGTTTGTTTCTTCTTAGGAGCAAAGTTCTGCAGACATTTCTAATGTGCCTTCAGAGACATCCCTGAACTCATTTCTTGTGCCTTCAGAGACATCCCTGAACTCATTTCTGAACTTCTCTTTTGCCTGCCTATAATTTTGGCTATTTCCTCAACAGCCCTTGTAGTAAAGGTACAGGGAAGGGATTAGGAAGTCTCAACAAGTATGACACCAGGCCTGTGCTCCGTGGCTTATACCATAGAGAACTCAGAAAACAGTTGTTCAGCAGTTGCAATATTTTTCTTTAAAACTGAAGCCATTTATTTGCTAGTTAGCCTAACTGGGCAACTCTTGTGAATTTGTTAATGATGCTGTAGCAGGCAGTGGTTTGAGACGAATCCAGATTGAAGATTTCTTTCTTCCCACTGAGTAACAGGACTCCATCTATATACGTACCTATATGTGGTGTGAGAGAAGCCTGCCTTAAGTCCTAGCTTCAGTGTGACAGTTCTGTCTTCAGTTTAGCGTATCTGGTTTTCATACAGAAAGTATTTAAAACAATGATTCTTTTAAAATGAAGTTTAAAAATAGTTCTGATATTCATAGAGCTTTAAAAACAAATTAATGTATAGTTTATACACCTCTTTGCCTGACAGTTCTTGAATGGGCTGGAGAGATTGTGGCATGTCACCATCCCTGTCATGCATAGATAGTATAGGAACTTCCATAATGTTATTTGTGCCTCCGAAGCTTTGATTGTACATTCAGCAGACATTGAGCACCTCCTTGGGGGGAAAGAAAGATGAAAGGTGAAAAGACAAGTCTCCAGACCTCAAGCAATTCAGATGTTGAGAGGTGAAGCACAAGACTAGGAACAAAATTAGGTGGAAATGGGAAGCTCAGAGCCAGCTCAGAGATGGTGCCCTGAAGAGGTGAGCTGAACCCAGGGGAGCAGCACGTGTCAGGGCCGGAGGCAGGACTGGGCAGACCTTCTGGCATTGCAGGTATCTCTCACGTGGCTGGAAGGCAGAGAGTTAAGAAGAGAGGCTGAAGAGATTGGGGGTGGGGGAAGGGCAGGGGGTGATTGGAAGCTCCTCCGCCCCCCACAATGTGCCGTACCAGACAGTTTGGGCATTGTCCTGTATGTGGTCATTATGAAAGTTTTGAAATACACAAAACTCAAGAAAAATAAAATCCCAGCAGACGAAACAAGTGAAGCACTCCCAGCAACACCGATAAGCTAAGTAAGAACAAGTTGAAACATGCAGGGGTGAATCAGAAAGGAAGTTGTCAACTGTGTTTCTTGGAAGGGAACTAATGGACCATAACACAGTCTGTCTCAGAACTTTAGGTTACTAAGTAATAACCTACTTAGGTGCAGTAGGCCGTCACTTGAGCACAGGGGATGGGAGTCAGAGCATGATACTTTTAAGCTACTCCAAAATGCAGACTTCCTAATGGAAGTCATGTTAACTACATGATTTATTCAATTTAAAAATTGAGCAACTGTTGCGTATGAGAAATGATAACAAAGTAAGTTTTTACACAGTTCTTCTCAACTATGCAAATGTCTTGCAAATTTTACCTTCTTGGTTGGCTGCTTATAATGGAATCTTAAAACTTAAAATGATTTTTTGTTTTAGAATTGCTTTGAGTATTTGGTTTTGCAGGTTTCTAGAAAACTTATCCTTTTTGTCTGTCACTGCTCTGCAGGATTGGCCAAGCAGTGTTCAGCTTTCTCTGGAGCTACCAAGGCAGCAGGGATAAAAATAGGACAAACTTTAAGAATCCCAGATATTTTCAGATAACAAAGACTGATTTATGTAGGCCCGTTTTGTGCTCTGACAAAACACAGAGAAGCTTTTGTGCTGTGATTAGCAAGGGTGCTGATGTCAGTTCTCTTGTCGAGCATCAAGCTTTATTCTGTGGCTAAATTGTGCTTTGTACCATAATCCAGAGAACCTTTGTATCTGCCTTATTAAAGTGTGTAGTTTATGTAATTGCTTTTGTTTTCCAGTTTAATCTGTGCCAGATTCAATGAGAGTGACTCATTTTGTGACTGAGGCAAACATTCACATTTGGACCATGTTAAAAATAAATAAATAAGTGGCAGGTGCTGCTTGGCTAAATTCTGTGTTTTAATGCTGTAATTTCCTGCTGTAAGGGTTCATGTTTTGTATAATGTCTACTCACTAGCCTCGTATAGCTCGTGCACCTCAGTTCTTTGCTGGTCATTTCTTGGTTATTTATTTTAGCTTTTAAGACCTTTTGGGTTTTAACAATGTGATTTAAACAGGGAAGGAAAGGAATGGATGGGGTAAGCACCCATTCAGAGTAATAGCAAAAGGACATGCCCCATTGTTTTCAGTTTTTGTCATTTTCCCAAGGAGTTTTGTGCATGTGTTGTAGTAAATTATCTTTAGTTATGTTTCTTTTATCATGTTTGTGTTCAGTATTGGTGCTCTTTTTCTCAAAGGGAAGAAGATTTGAAAGCATTCCTTTGTGTTCATGGTAGCCTATTAATCTGATCTAAAATACTCAAAAATTTTACAACTTTATACTCTTAGAGGAATTCTATTTGCTTATTTCACAAATATTTCTATGTACCAAGCACTATGCTGGGCATTGGGTATGTTATGGCAAATAAAGCAGACATGGCCATTATCTTCTTGGATTTTTTTAGTCTAGTTGAGCGTTAGATGCTAACCAAATAAATACAAAGAAAAATTGAATTGCAAAATTATGTAATATAAATCACTACATAAGTAATAGCGTTTTCTAAAACTCTGCCTTACATGGGGGATAGTTAAGTTGAGGGTAATCAGGGAAGGCTTGAAGTTGGAGTTATCCAGGAAAAGACTGGGGGAAAGAATATAACGGACTGAAGAAATAGCAGGTGCAGAGGTCCCTGAGGCAGGGAAGACTTTAGCTTCCCGTAAACCATATTCCTGAAAGGGGGAAAGAGACAATTGATAAAACTGAAAGAAATAAGAAAATTGTATTTAAAACATTACAGATGAAGTATACAAGCACAGCAGTGTTGCATTGTTTAGAGTAAGGGCATAGATAACCCTCCATACAGTCCAACAGCATCTGAGAGCCTCACTAAAGTGCGGCTCTCAAATTGGTGCTTATAATACTTAGCCTGAGTCTTGTGAGTCTAACACTTTATGACTTTTCAATATTAGCTAAAACACTGATAAGACTCTATCCTACCTTTTGCTTCTAGATAGCAATTATTTACTTTTTCCTCTGAACCACAGTCAGATTGAGAAGGTAATTTAAAGTATAGATAATGTTAAACAATTACATAATGTTTTTAGACCTTTGTAATTTTTCTAGTAATTTTCTTGCTAAAGGATTGCATAAATTTTTCCATAAAGGATTGTTTGTTCATTTAGCAATTGTTTTGCAGATATTTTGCCAGGGTTGCTCAAATGTTTTCATGTATGTTAAATATTTTCCTTCAAATATTTACCCTTTCCTTGAAGGTAAGAATCATGAATTACATACTTGACTTTCTTCTTACAAGTAGCACAGTATTTGTAATATAATTAATTAATAACATATTGACTGCTTAACTCATTGACTTTCTTCTTTTTTATTGTTTGACATCATTGAGGATACAAACACTGATTGCAGTTTTTTTAGATAAAATCCCTCTTATAATTGTGTCCCACCCCCAAGAGGTGTGCTGTATACCATGACCCCCTGACCCTCCCTCCCCAATCCCTCCCTCGTTACCCCTTCCCTTGGATTAGCTCATCTACTGCCTTCAGGTTAGAATTCAGTACATTGGATTCTTGCTTCTCCATTCTCATGATGCTTTACTAAGACGAATGTGTTCCACCTCAAGCCAGGTTAATATAAAAGATGTAAAGTCTCCATCTTTTTAAATGACTGAATGGTATTCTGTGGTATACATATACCACAGCTTGTTAATCCATTCTTGGGTTGGCAGGCATTTAGGCTGTTTCCACATTTTGGTGATTGTAAATTGAGCTGCGATAAACAGTCTAGTGCAGATAGATGTCCTTAAGATAAAAGGATTTCTTTTCTTCTGAGTAGATGCCTAGTAATGGGATTGCAGGATCAAATGGGAGGTCTAATTTGAGTTCTTTGAGGCTTCTCCATACTTCCTTCCCCCAAAATTATGTTAGTTTGCAGTCCCATCAGCAGTGTAGAACTGTTCCCTTCTGTCCGCATCCATGCCAACATCTGCAGCTTTGAAAAATATAGAATACTTCATGAATTTGCGTATCATCCTTACGTAGGGGCCATGCTAATTTTCTCTGTATCATTCCAATTTTAGTATATGTGCTGCCAGAGCAAGCACGATTTTCTTATTAATGTATCCAAATTTTCTTGAATGGGTACAGTTTAAGAAATTTCTTAAAATATTAAACATTAATTCAGTTATTATCAGTACATTTGTCCCAATTATTAATATTAAAGACTAAGCAGGCTGTTTTACAGATTGCTCAAGCCCCATAGCTTACATTTTCTTTCTCTCTGCCTCAAATCATTGTCATAGCTTCCTTCACCTCCATCAGATAATGACAGCTCAAAATCAGTTCACGTCAGAAGTTGCTATAACATTTGGTGAAGGTAAGGCTAAGCAGCTATCGGAGAAGCCTGTGTGGATTTTAGTTACTATTTCTCTATTCTTTTGGCCCACATATATTTTTCAGGATACACTGAAGCCATTTTTAGTTGGCACTACAAATCTTTGTGTTATGTATGCCAAATTTATAAAACATAAACAGTGGAGACCCTACCCTATCGTACTATTTTGCTTTTGGTGATTTTGAATTTAGTACATATTTTTTTATAGACTGATGTATGTTAATGAAGGCACACAAATAATGTTTTGGGGAAACTGGCCAATGTAAACACTAACATTGCGAGCATTCATGGTCTATTAGACTGTAAAACACCAAATTTGTGTACTGTGATGAATAAAATTTCTGAAAATGCCATAAACATAAGTTTGTCATTTTTCCATGTTATTACTAGAAAAGAAAAGAGAAACGCTTTTGCTAGTTGTTTACATTTTTCCAAAACTAAAGGATTGAGAGGTTGTGGTTGTTGCTCAGTTATGGTCCCTAAGAGAATAGAAGCATACAGTGGCCTGTGAGAGTGTTTTATCCATTGAGGTTCATAAAACGTCTTGCTTCTCAGTCCTTCCACCACCTGGAGGGTCCTTTTGAGGCGACCTTACCTTGACTGTTCAGTCGGGAGCATAGAATGTTTCTAAGTGACTGAGAATTGCTAAAATAGGCCTTCTTTCAGACTTGCTGAATGCTGGTGAGGAAGAACTTCAAAAAGGAATACAGCTTAAATTTGTTTTCAGGCACAGAGTTTGGTTAAAGACTGAAGAGAAGACTGTAATTTGGTTTTGCTTTTATTATTTGGTAGATACATTTTATAATTTTTTTTTTTTTTTTGAGATAGAGTCTCATTATATCACCCTCGGTAGAGTGTTATGGCATCACAGCTCACAGCAACCTTCAACTCTTGGGCTTAAGTGATTCTCTTGTCTTAGCCTCCTAAGCAGCTGGGACTGCAGGCGCCCGCCACAATGCCTGGCCATTTTGTAGGTTGCAGCCACCATTCTTGTTTGTCCGGCCCAGGCTGGATTCAAACCCACCAGCTCAGATGTATGTGGCTGGCGCCTTAGCCCGTTGAGCCACAGGCGCCAAGCCAACACCTGGCTATTTTTTATTGCAATTGTTGTGGTTTAGCTGGCTTGGGCCGTGTTCAAACCTGCCAGCCTCGGTGTATGTGGCTGACATTGTAACCACTGTGCTACGGGGCACCGAGCCACATTTTATAAATTTTAAGGGGGACCAATAGTTCAAAAAAAAGCTTCCTTGGCTTTTTAATGCATATTAACCTTCAAATTTACCAGAACTTGTGGAAGTAATACATGACAAGAATAGGTCCACATTGCCAGTGTGTATTTGTTGGAAAGAGGAAGAAGAGAACTAAAAAAGTTGTATCCCACACTCGAGATTGCAGAACTTATTTGTGCTATCTTTGAACAATAGGCTATCTGGCCAAAAGAAAGACTCAGTCCGTGGCTTGCTTCCCAGGTGAGAAGCCGGGAAAGCTTATAAATGCTTTTTCTTCTCCCTACTCCTTGCTCTTCTCACCTAAAAAAGAGAGAGAGAGAGAGATCTAGAGTTTAAGATATGTAAGAGTCTTATGAAGAAGTATTTTTCTGTGTATTTTTTATAGAATGATATTAAGGCATAAAAAACATTGCTTTTTAAAAAAAAATTGAATAAAAAAATAATAAAATTTGCCATCTTCACTACTGTTAATTGTACAGGTCAGTGGCTCAAGCACATTCACAGTGCTGTGCAACCATTACCACCATTGGCCTCCAGAACATTTTCATCGTCTTCTTTTTTTTTTTCCTTTTTAGAGGTAGAGTCTCACTTTGTTGCCCTCAGGAGAGTGCTGTGGCATCACAGCTCATCGCAACCTCCAGTTCTTGAGGTTGGCGATTCTCTTGCCTCAGCCTCCCAAGTAGCTGGGACCACAGGAGCCCGCCATAACGCCCGGCTATTCTTTTATTGCAATTTGGCCGGGGCTGGGTTTGAACCCACAACCCTCGGTATATGGGTGTGGCGCCTGCTCACTAAGCCAGA
This sequence comes from Arctocebus calabarensis, assembly GCA_963573935.1. Classification (NCBI taxonomy): domain Eukaryota; kingdom Metazoa; phylum Chordata; class Mammalia; order Primates; family Lorisidae; genus Arctocebus; species Arctocebus calabarensis. The sequence continues at coordinate 24,285 of CAUYON010094720.1, forward strand.
GATGCCGCCCCATTTTCGTCTCCTGTAATCAAAACTATCTACCTGGAAAACACTAACTCCCACTCTCCCTCTTTCCAGCTCCTATGACTTTGTCTACTCTAAGTATATCATTTAAGTAGAATCATATAATATTTGTCCTTTTGTGATTGTCTTATTTTACTTAGCATATGTCTAATAACTTTATTTTTTTGCTTGTGGATATCTAGTTTTCCCAGCACCCTTTGTTGAAACCATCACTTTTTTATATTTAGTAAAAACGAAACCTTCCTCAGTTTGTTGACTTGCTATTATATAGTAGGAAATGTAATAGAAGGTATTCTATATACTGTACATATTATTAAGTCAATTGAGTTGTCAATAAATTTTACTTTTCACAGTTGCACATTATTTTGTGGGGGAGAAGAAAACATGAATTTCTCTAGACAATGCATTTTATAACATTGATGTGATATGCATCTTGAGAAATTTCTCTTAGATTAATACTAAATGGATATTTGTTTTATTCCTAGGCATGGAAGAGGAGATGGTTTGTGTTACGCAGTGGCCGTTTAACTGGAGATCCAGATGTCTTGGAATATTACAAAAATGATCATGCCAAGAAGCCTATTCGTATTATAGATTTAAATTTATGTCAACAAGTTGATGCTGGATTAACATTTAACAAAAAGGAGTTTGAAAACAGCTACATTTTTGACATCAACACTATTGATCGGATTTTCTACTTGGTAGCAGACAGTGAGGAAGAGATGAATAAGTGGGTTCGTTGTATTTGTGACATCTGTGGGTTTAATCCTACAGAAGAAGGTAAGTGCAAGTTTTATTATTCAACCCGAGTTCACTTTTTTTGCTATATTTTTAGAAATGTCATAAAATTCTTTGTTATTTCAATTATGCAGTATAATGTTTTATTTTATAATAGGAACTTAACATTTGGAAAAAGCATTGAACCGTTTAATAAGTTTGGGGAGTAACGTTTTATAGGTTGGAGAGAGAGAAGAACTTAACCATTGTGGGGCAGTATGTAACAATTGTCCTGAGGAAGTTGACAAGAAACATACTTAAAAGCATTTATTGAATTCTGATAAAAAGTATTCAGGTGAACCATATGATACTATTGAGATTGGACTATTTTTCATCTATTAAAAATAGCATTTTATGTAGTTCAACCCAATCCCTTATATGTTAATTTCGAAAACTATACACATAGTGTCAGAGTAGGAAATTATGAAATAGCCAAGGTGATTATTACTACCTGTGAAGATCAAATGAGAATCATTTGCAAAACACAATGAAAAAATACTGAACAAATGAGTTTACTTAACACAGGACCTACAGGAAACATGGAGGAAGGTTTCAATGAAAGGTAGTGAAGAAAAGCTTCCTAGGAAGTATTATTTACACATAGACACAAGAAGGGATGCCCCCTAGCCTTAGGGACTTGGGAAAGAAAGGACCCAGAGATGGAACAGAATTTTTCTTGACTGGAGCAGAAGGGCGCTGAATGAAAAGCCAGGAGAAAGGTGCTTACAGATCTTGAATGAGGACCTAAGGTTTGGGGTGCTTATCTTAGAGAGAGCTGAGTAGTGAGAGGGCTCAAGAAGGAGTCTACAAGTGGAATTTCTCTTCAGGTACTTTTCCATAGCTGTCTAACCACTTACTCTTTTCCCCACTTCCCTGCCTCTCTTACTTTTTTAAACAAACAGTAAGCATCTAGGTAGGGGACTTTAATACAAGTTAAGGTTTGTAGAATAAGAAATAAAGGTGAACTGAGGTCTTTGACCTTATTTTCTGCATGGTCATACTCAGAGTTAGAAGTGTGCATTTAAAATTAACACCTAGGTTTGGATTGAAGTGAACAGTAGTCATCTCTAATGAGCATGGGTCAGCATTCTGCTTCCTCTCTGGCCAGTCAGCAGCGTTGGAGGAGGCTTCAGCCCTGGGGTTGACCCAGTGGGGTGGGGAAATGCTCCTGAGAGCAGCACTGAAGGAGGGAAGGAGAGGGGCTAATGGACTAGAGATCTTCAAAGAGCTCTAGTGATTACAAGCCTCAAGAAATTGTTTCATAGGAGGAATTGAGGCTTCATTTGTTTCTGTGAAGTTTACTAAGTTTGGTCAGGGTATCATTTCTAACTCAGTTAAATTCTTCTCCTTTCTTATTGGCATATATAGTCTGTTGAGAGTACAATGAAGGATTTTAAAGTTAAACTCACAAATGAGATAGCGTTCTTTTTAATTTTATGTAACAACTAGTCAATAAATGATAATTATTAGATTTAGACATCACATTAATTTTATTTTAAAATAATTTGTCAGCTGGGCACAGTGGCTCACGCCTATAATCCTAGCACTCTGGGAGGCCAAGGCCGGTGGTTTGCCTGAGTTCATGAGTTCTAGTCCAGCCTGAGCCAGAGCAAGACCTTGTCTCTAAAAAAATAGCCAGGCATTGTGGTGGGTGCCTGTAGTCCCAGCTACTTGCGAAGCTGAGGCAAGAGAATCCGCAGAAGCCCAAGAGTTTGAGGTTGCTGTGATCTGTGACAGCACAGCATTCAACTGAGGATGACAAAATGAAACTCTGTCTCACACACACAAAAAATAATAATAATAATTTGTCATCTCATAATCTTTGTATCATTCTTTTGCCTGCTACCTTTTCAGTATAGGATTTGTGAGGGGGAATCTAAGAACAGAATCCTGTCTCCATTGGTTGCCAATATACACATAGATTGAGCTGATCTGAAAGGCTAAATAGTAGGTGTTGTTCCATCTCTCAGTTCTTCTTGCAATCCTCTTGCACATATTTAACAAAAGAAATGAGATGTTTTCATAGAAGACATACATTCTTCAGTCAAGGAATGTGAATGTATAATTTTTGGAAGCCCATTCAGGGGTAGATAGAGTCAAGGACTCCCAGGTAAGAATTTCTATTGCTCAAGTGTCTGAGATTAACTTTGCACGTATTAAGGCACAGAGTCTGGTCTTTTTGGCCACCTTAGAATGATTCTTATCATTCCAGGAGCTTAATGAATGTCCAGTCAGTTCTGGGAGGAAGAAAGGCATGGTCTGTTTTACAAATGGATTCATTAGTTCACCAAATTATTTGAGTTTGCTAACAAGAATAGGCTATGGGCATTTGTTCAGAAATACTTAGTAGATGACTAATTAGGAAGACAAATGGTAAATACCACAGACGTGAACATCTAGTGAGAGAGGATTCATTGAAAGCATGATACTGTGAAAGTTTGTAAATACAGTTCTGGTCTGCATAGCGTTTATAGTCAGTCTGTAGGAGAGAAACAGATAAAGCAGTTGGTAAGTGCTCTGCTAAAGAAAACTAGATAAGCACAGATAGCAGCAGCATCTGATTTAATTTTAAGAGGATCAGGGAAAGCCTTGGTGATTCTAAATGGATCTTTAACTGTAAAACAATGTATGGAAAACTTTGTTTCTGCACTTAGTGGAACATTTTCAATGATTTTAGAAATCAAGAATCAGTCGCAATGTCTGTTTTCACTGTATAAACCTTCTGTCGCACAAGTAGAATATACCCTATACTTTCACCTAGGTCTGTAATATCAAGGGAGGGGTGAAGTTTCAAACCTTAAAAGTTACAGTGGTTGAGCTCTCACTTATGAAACAGATTAGAAGTATATTTGGATTGAATGAAACTGAATTTGTGAACTTTTAACCGCATCCTTGAGGTGCAGTTGTAAGATAATTCATAGTTAGATTAATCTATTTTGCTATATATAGTCTGACATGGTTAGCAAGAATGGTATTGCAAGTCTTTTTTTATGTTTGCGTTAACACAAGCCCCTTTAGTTTGCCAATACTTTCTGTAATACATTTACTTGATGATCTTTATCTAAAAGTAACAGCATTTATGATTTAGATGTTCCATAGTTTTAACCCAGTCATTTCCCCAAATAGCCACATTTAGAAATGTCTTAATCTGAGCAGCACCTGTGGCTTAGTGAATAGGGTGCTGGCCCCATATCCTGAGGGTGGCAAGTTCAAACCCGGCCTTGGCCAAACTGCAAAAACAAAAAAATAGCCAGGCGTTGTGGCAGGCTCCTATCGTCCCAGCTACACGGGAGGCTGAGGCAAGAGAATCGCCTAAGCCCAGGAGTTGGAGGTTGCTGTGAGCTGTGTGATGCCACGGCACTCTACCAAGGGCGATAAAGCGAGACTCTGTCTCTACAAAAAAAAAAAGAAATGTCTTAATCTACAGGGTCTCCCAAAGATTGCCATAAATAAGAAAAATTAACAAACATATTTTTAGTATTTTTTATTTTTATATATCAACATGTAAAGAAATCTGTAAATATTTTATAAAACTTTGTAATGAATAGTTTGTAAATAAAGGTACATTTAGCTATAATTTCTCATTTTCTCTCTGTATGTATGTATGGTAACCTTTGGGGCATCCTGTGCTATATTGAAGCATGTATTGAGTTTTTGTAATAAAGTCAGTAAAAGATGGTTAGTTCTTCATTATGTAGTATCAAGGAACCAAAAAAAAAAAAAAATCTTACTGTACTCTATAATTTTGGTTTTGGGTGCATAATGGCAAAACTGCAAAAGGGCTTTGAAATTAGCTACTGTATTTCCTTTTGCATTCACAGTAGCTGTCTTTGCGAAATGCCTTTTTATTTATTTATTTATGTGCTTATTTATTTTGAGACAGAGTTTTACTTTGTGCTGTTGGTAGAGTACTGTGGCGTCAGAACTCACAGCAATCCCAAACTCAGGCTCAGAGTGATTCTCTTGCCTCGGTCTCCCTGATAGCTGGGACTACAGGTGCCCGCCACAATGCCTGGCTATTTTTTTTATAGACAGGGTCTCGCTCTTGCTCAGGCTGGTCTCGAACTCCTGAGCTCAGGGAATCTACCTACTTTGGCTTCCCAGAGTGCTAGGATTACAGGCGTGAGCCACTAAATGCCTTTTGAAATAAGCCACATTTTTAAAGATTTGTGTCAGGTTCTAAACAGCAGCCAACTGCTATTAGCGTTTGTAATCATATCACACGGTTTAGTATGACAGGATAAATATCAGAATGTCTTTGTTCTTACATTAAGCTTACTATCTGTTTAGTATTTTCTTGCTTCGAAAATAAATTTCACCACCATTCACTAAATAATAGGTGTTTTTGTTTTTACCTAGATCTGTCCCAAGCCCTGTGCTTTTCCATTTCAGAGAGCTGAATGTGGTTTGAAAGACTGCTGATAGCAGTCTTTTCTTGGTTTGAAAATTGGCTGGTATCATGAGATGATTTTTCACTATACTAGTTTTAGGCTAGAGAAGGAAGAAATAGATTATGCTTAAATATCATAGTCTGAGAAAATAACAGTCCCAATCCCTGTGAGGATAACTATTTTTCCCCTGAAAACAAAAGGAAGGGGGAAAAAAAATCTGACCTGTGTTTTGATTCCAGGAACCTCTCAAAATATAGTTACCATGTTATTTCCTCTGCCCCAGGTGACTGCTGCTATTATTGAATACTCAAAATGCTGGCAGGCGATATCTGTTTTTAAATTCTAGCTCATTAAACTATGTGTGGTTCCTCTGAATGCTTTTCTTTAGTAGATTTGAGGCTAGAAACTAATTTCTCCTGTTTTTCTTGGAAAGGTACGGAATTATTTTTTGTTTCTACAAAACCTAGGTGGAAGCTGTTAAATCAGCTAAGCAAGTGCCAGGAAGCACACATGAAGCTCCCTCATTCAAGTGGAGGCCCTTGGTCTAGTCGCAGGATGCAGGATTAGCAAGTTGCCCCCAAAGTTGTGTTTCTCAAAATGCCTAGATTGTAGTGGCTTAATTTTAAAAAGTATGATTCTGTGTGTGATGTTCTTCCCTTTTTAGTAAAGTGGGTAAACTCACATATGTAAGATGATACAGAGGGTGCCAAAACAATGTAACACATTTGAAGAAAGGAAAAACTATTAAAATTATAATGCTCAAGTCACATTTGACTTCTACAATCGCAAGATATATAAGATACAATATACAAGATAAAAAACATTTTTGGTATATATTGAGTATTATGATTTTATTCATTCATTCATTTAGAGTGCCATGGCGTCATAGCTGATAGCAACTTCAAACTCTTGGGCTCAAGCAAGGCTCTTGCTTCAGCCTGCCCAGGAGTTGGGCCTACCGGCACCACAATATCTGGCTATTTTTAGAGATAGGGTCCTAAGCTTGCTCAGGCTGGTCTCAGGTGAGCTCAGGTGATCCACCTACCTCGGCCTCCTGGACTGCTGGGATTAAGGCGTGAGCCACTGTGCTCAGCCGAGTATTACAATTTTAATGCAGTTTTTTCCTTTCTTAAAATGTGTATACATTGTTTTGTCATGGTCTGTGTGTTCACTTCCTTTCCTATAAAGCAGTCTTTCTCAACTAGGGACTTTTAAAACTCTCTTTTTATTTACTTTTTTACTGAGGTATAACTTACTATTGTGAGAGGTACAAATACTGAGTGTGCAGTTCAGTGTAGTTTTATATATCCACTGACATCTATACATAGATAGAGATATCTATGAAATTGCTCCTTCAGTTAAGAAATGGAACGTTTCCTCTCCCCTGGGTTTTCTCATGCCTCTTCCCAGTGAAGCCCTCACCCAGATGTAACCCTTCTTAATTTTTTTGCTTCTGTTGCTATACATTCATTTTGCCTATTCTCAAACTTTACACAAGCAGGACCATTGAGCCTGCCTTCTGTTTCCCTAATTTTTTTTTTTTTTTTTTTGAGACAGAGCCTCAAGCTGTCACCCTGGATAGAGTGCTATGGCATTACCAGCTCACAGCAACCTCCGATTCCTGGGCTTAAGCGAGTCTCTTGCCTCTGCCTCCCAAGTAGCTGGGACCACAGGCGCCCGCCACAATGCCAGGCCATTTTTTGATTGCAGCCGTCATTGTTGTTTGGCAGGCCCAGGCTGGATTCGAACCCGCCAGCTCAGGTGTACGTGGCTGGCGCCTTAGCCCGTTGAGCCACAGGCGCCGAGCCTGTTTCCCTAATTATTAATGTTTCCTCAGGCTTAAACTCTTGTGCCATTTGTTTTGTTTTGTTTTGAGACAGAGCCTCAAGCTGTCAAGATAGAGAGCCGTGACATCACAGCTCACAGCAACCTCCAATTCCTGGGCTCAAGTGAGTCTCCTGCCTCCGCCTCCCAAGTAGCTGGGACTACAGGCGCCCGCCACAACGCCTGGCCATTTTTTTTTTGGTTGCAGCCGTCATTGTTGTTTGGCGGCCCGGGCTGGATTCGAACTCGCCAGCTCAGGTGTACGTGGCTGGTGCCTTAGCCCGTTGAGCCACAGGCGCCGGGCCGCCATTTGGTTTTTTAAAAAATATTAATAATTTTGAATTATGTAGGTACCCCTACTTTTGTGAGGGACACTAACACCAGGGCATTATGGTTCCAAACAGGATTAAACTGCGTTAGGTAAGATGTCATATGGGCTTGCTTGGTTTCTGCGAGATTTATGTAGTAAGTAGCAAGAGTTCTTCATCCTATTTGAATGCAGCATTCCATTGTGTGAATATGTGTATCTATTTGAATACTGATGGACATTCGAGTTGTTTCTAGTTTTCACTTACTACAAATAAAGCTGCAGTGTGCATTCCTCTGTGCATTTTTTGATGGACATAAACAGTTCTTCTGGGTGCATACCCATGGGTGGCATTGCTGTTATAGGGTATGTGTATATTTAGGCTTAGTAGAGTTGGTAGCTTTAGTTTCCAAAGTAGTTGGACCAATTTTTTTCTTGCTGACATCATTTGAGAGTTCTAGTTACTCTATCTCCTCCCCAGTATTTGGTAATGTCACTCTTTAATTTTAGCCATTCTAGTGAGTATGCAATGGTATCTTGTGCTTTTAGTTTGCACTTTCCTAAGAACCAATGCAACTAGAGAGTAAATTTTTGGTATGTCTAGTCTGTTCTGTTTTATTACATATTTTCATTCTACTGCCCTTGAGATCTTGATATGTTAGAGTCTCCTTTGGTGGGGCTAAGTCACCCAGATTTCTAAAATACCCCACAAGAGGTTGGGATGTCGTCATACTTCTGTGTAAGAAGTACACATTTTGCCAGTATTGTTGAAGGGTTTACTTTAAAATCTTCAAGAATGTTTTCACAGTCTATTAAGGAGAAAGTCATGACAAATAAGAAGATAATTTTTCTACTTGAAACACATTAAATGGGTTGTGCTGTAATTAAGGATTTTTGATAGCTGATTAAATAAACTGAAGAAACTGCAGGTTGCTTCCCTGAAAATGGCAGCTACTACTGTTTCTTGTTTGTATCCATTTCTGTAGATTTGTAAAATGTTACTCCATTAAAAATGTTGTATTCAGAAATAAGGAAATGGTTATGTTAGTATTATTAATAATGCATGCTCTTTTATACTTTTACTTGCTAAATTAATCAAACAAATCTATTTGAAATGCTTCTCTTTACAGAAAGAAAAATTCTTCATACTGGGTAAATTGGTAATCAGTAGAAACAGTGCAAACTTTGACCTATTTACCTTTAGTTGTGAACATAAAGGTAAATTTTTATAACAAAAATAGAAGAAAACTATCCTATCAGTAGATGTATCCCATCTTTGGAGAAAAGAATCTCATGTGGTCTCCTGACAAGAACATGGACAGCACCATAGCTTTATTATTAATACTATACTCTCAGAGTAACGTAGTGGTTACAAAATCACAGAACTTGTCACTTGAACTTTCAAATATTCTGCCTTACCAATAAGAAAGAGTAGAATTATTTCCTAGAGCTTTAAACTCTTGTGCCTTTTTTTTCAAAAAAATTATTTTGAACGTTTAGAGGCATTATCTAGGCACCCCAACTTTTGTGAGGGACACTAACGTGGGGCATTATGGTTGGAGGAGGATAAAACTGTGCATTTGGCAAGGGGTCATGTGGGCTGGTTTATTATTTCTGGATCTCATCACATGTTATCTATTTCTCTCAACTGAAAGCTTTTTCATTGAAAATCTTTCCTTAGCAGTATTTAATAGCTTTCTAAGGAAATTTCAATTAGGAGTTTGCTACAGCAGCTTATTAGGCCTTTAATGGATGTTAATTATACTCTTCATGCCTTCTCAATTAAGAGATGGGAAACATTTTTACACACACAGCAAACCCTAAACCAGTGTTTGGTTCTTATAAATGATACCAAAGGGGCAAGCATGGTAGGCCGACGCGGGTGGATCTCAGGAGTTCAAGACCAGCCTGAGCAAAAGGAGACCCTGTCTGTACCTAAAATAGAAAAATTAACTGGGGATTGTAAGGGTGCATGCCTGTAGTCCCACCTACTCATGAGGCTGAGGTGAGAGGATTGCTCAAGCCCAAGCAATCCTCTTGGTTTGAGGTTGCTAGGAGCTATGACACCATGGCACTCTACTTAGGGCAACAGAGTGAGACTCTGTCTCAAAAAAAAAAAAAGGAAAGAAATGATACCAGCATTACTTAGGGCAGTAAATCAGAAACCCAAGCAAGCCAGAAAGCAGATGGTCTGTCTCGTTTCTTGTAGCATAGAATGGGGGAAATCACATCTTTTTAAGGTGGAACAGAAGTTTCTTTTTTCAGACCAGTTGCTTATCTTTGGCCAGAAATCTTACTTACACACAGTGTAATGCTTATGTTAAAATATGCAAAGCTGAGTATGTAGTCACATTAATATTAGAAAAATAATTCCAGGGGCTAAAACTTTGAAGGTAGTGCATTATCTGAGCCAGAGTGGTAAAGTGGTTCCCTCTTCCCTTTTGAAGTCCTTTATTCCGGGTGTTGTTGGGAATGGTTGAGGTTGCTTTTATATCTACTTGAAGATCTTTTCGTTCATGAGCTTGCTAGTGAACATAACAGAAGTTTTTCCTCTAGTTATCGCCTTTTAGGAGTACATATAAATCTTCACATATTGTGAACCAGATATATTTTTAAAAGGAAGCTTTGAATCCCAAGCCTCTTTTCAGAATATTGAGAAGATCTTGCAACTACAAAGAGGGTAAAACACGTTCATCATTCTCAGGTGGGAGCAAGGGGAGATTAAAAAGGAGATAGTCCCATTGTGTTAATAAAATAAGGTCAGACAAACATGATTGCCTGAGTGGGCAATTTCCTTTCCCCCTTAGGATGGATCACTCAAATCATTTAGCGTACAGCCGTCAAGTTTAGAAAAAGTATTAAAAGAAATGTGTATCTGTAAAAACAACCACCTGGAAAAGTTATTTTAGGAGTTACAGTACCAAAATAGAATTCATTCCATTTCTTAGTTTTATTGTTTGGGGTGAGAACTAAAAATTGAACTGGCTGATTCAGTTATATCATGCCTTCATAGTAGAGGAAAGGAGAAGTATATAAAACATATTTGTGAATAAAAACTGTAGGGTACATAACAGTTTTCTGATCCCTCTGTTCTTTCTTTCCCTCTTGATATGTTTATATATATATATATATATATATTTTTCCCCCCCTTAAGCTCTTCTTTAAAAGGTAAATATTTTTCATAGTCTCTTAAATCCACAAGGATTTACTCTGAGTCACTGTTTAGTCTATGGTATTTTAAATCCTTTTAAATAAATCTCTATATATTTGCAACTGAATCAAAGTAGTAAAATGCTTCATAGGATGTGTCATTCCCAATCTTTTTGGCACCTGGGACCAGTTTCATAGAAGACAGTTTTTCCGTGAGCAGGATTTGGAGGAGGGTGGTGTGAGATTCTGGTAAGAAGCACCAAACCTCAATCTCCAGTGCACACTTCACAGTAGGGTTTGTGCTCCCGTGAGGATCTAATGCTGTCACTGATCTGAAAGGAGGTGGAGTCAGGGGTGATGCCAGCTATAGGGGGGTGGCTGTAGATACAGCGGAAGCTCAGCCAGGCGCTTACCACTGTTCATTTCCTGCTGTGTAGCTTGGTTCCTCACAGGCCAGGGTCCAAATACTGGTCTGGGGTGTGGGGGGCCACCGTTATAGACATCATTTTATAAACCACATCTATTATCCATGACAACATGTATTTATGAGCATCCACTGAAACGATGGCATTTTGCAATATAAACATAAAAAAATTCATTTTTCTGGCTCGGCGCCTGTGGCTCAGTGGGCTAAGGCACCAGCCACATACACCTGAGCTCACGGGTTCGAATCCAGCCTGGACCCACCAAACAACAATGGTGGCTGCAACCAAAAAATGGCTGGGCGTTGTGGCGGGCGCCTGTAGTCCCAGTTACTTGGGAGGCAGAGGTAGGAGACTCGCTTGAGCACAAGAATTGGAGGTTGCTGTGAGCTGTGATGTCACAGCACTCTGTCCAGGTTGACAGCTTGAGGCTCTGTCTTAAAACAAAAAATTCATTTTCTGTTCTCACTTTCCATAAGTAAGAAAGAAAAAGTAAATTCACACCTGGCATAAGGGATTAGGTTTTGTTAGATGAACCTGTGCAAAGATTTGGCATTGCATGAAGCATAACAAAGGCAAAAAGTTAGAAGTTACCTCAACTTCTATTTCCTCAGGCCTTATTTCTCTAATGGAAAGTTTTCAAATTTCATTACTGGGCGGCTCCTGTGGCTCAGCGAGCAGGGCGCCGGCCCCATATACTGAAGGTGGAGGGTTCAAGCCCGGCCTTGGCCGAACTGCAAAAACAAAAAAATAGCTGAGCGCTGTGGCGGGTGCCTGTAGTCCCAGCTACTAGGGAGGCTGAAGCAAGAGAATCGCTTAAGCCCAAGAGCTGGAGGTTGCTGTGAGCAGTGTGACGCCACGGCACTCTACCCAGGGCGATAAAGTGAGACTGTCTCTACAAAAAATAAAAAATAATAAATAAATAAATAAATAAATTTAAGGGCTTGGCACCTGTGGCTCAATGGGATAAGGCCCCAGCCACATACACGTGAGCTGGCGGGTTCGAATCCAGCCCAGGCCTGCCAAACAACAGTGACGGCTGCAACCAAAAAGTGGCTGGGCATTGTGACAGGTGCCTGCAGTCCCAACTACTTGGGAGGCGGAGGCAAGAGACTTGCTTGAGCCCAGGAATTGAAGGTTGCTGTGGCTGTGATGCCATGGCACTCCATCACAGCCACAGCAACCTTCAATTTAAGGCAAAGTACAGTGGCTCACACCTGTAATCCTAACATTCTGGGAGGCTGAGGTAGGAGGATCCCTTAAGAGAGGAATTCAAGACCATCCTAAGCAAGACTGGGACTTCAGGTCTACCAAAACAGAAAAATCAGCCAGGCATGATGGCATGGGCCTACAGTCCCAGCTACTTGAAAGGCAGAGGCAGCAGGATTACTTAGAACTGTGAGGTTTTAGTGAACTTTGATAACCCACGGTACTCCAGCCTGAGTGACGGAATGAGAATCCGTCTCAAAAATAAACAAACAAATTTAAAAAATTAAATTAAAAAAAGATGTTAAGGGAAGATAAGGAAATATACAAGTGAAATCTGTAACTATGTCAGACATAATGAAATCTGTTTTTTTTTTGTAGAGACAGAGTCTCACTTTATCGCCCTGGGTAGAGTGCCGTGGCGGCACACTGCTCACAGCAACCTCCAGCTCTTGGGCTTAAGCGATTCTCTTGCCTCAGCCTCCCGAGTAGCTGGGACTACAGGTGCCCGCCACAGCGCCCGGCTAATAATCATATTTTTCTTATCAAGATTTTGTTTTGGATTTGATGCCCAGTAGCACGGTGCTTGCAGTGCTAGCCACATACACCAAGGCTGGTGGATTTGAACACGGCCCAGGCCTGCTAAAACAACAATGATAACTGCAACAAAAAATAGCCAGGTATTATGGCAGGCGCTGGTAGTCCCGGCTACTTGGGAGGCTGAGGCTTGAGAATCGCTTAAGCCTAAGAGTTGGAGGTTACTGTGAGCTGTGACACCATGCCACTCTCCTGAGGGTGATATAGTGAGACTCTGTCTCAATATAAAAATAGAAAAAGGAGATTTTATTTTGACAAGCCCACAAAATTCCCAACGTTAGAAAAGTTATCTCTCATTTGGTAGTATTACATAGATTTTTAAGGACGTAGGGTATTTCTGAAGGCAATTGGAATTTCAGAAAGTATTTATATATACAGATATTATAAGATTACATTTATAGTAGTTTTAAATTTCTATGGGTAACATATTTAGGCTATTTATCTTAGACTCTTTTTTTTATTGTCAGATACAGTTAGGATTTTAAAATTTTATTTTTATTTTAGTTAGCAGTGATCACACCTTGGATATGCCTTGTTGATTGTAATACTGATTTTAATTTTTCTTTTCTTTTTTTTTTTTTTGAGATGGGGATCCTACTTTGTCCCTCAGGCAGAGTCCAGTGGTGCAGTCATAGCTCCCTGTAGCCTCCAACTCCTGGGTGCAGTACCCTCCTGCCTCCTTTTTGCAGAGTGTGGGATTATAGGCGACAATGATTTTCTTTTTTTTTTTCTTTTTGTTGCAGTTTTTGGCCAGGGCTGGGCTTAAACCCACCTCGTCCAGTATATGGGGCCAGCGCCCTACTCCTTGAGCCACAGGCACTGCCCAGATTTTCATTTCTATAAAAAACAAACAGGTAAAAATAATGCCAATTTAGAAAACCAAAAATTATTTTTACAAAGCACCAAAATCCTGAATTATTTCTCAGGCTCCTCTCTTTAGTTTGTTTACAAAGACCAATAGTTAAATACTGATAAATGACTTCATATGTGCTGTTGCTGTGTAAATCAAATAGCACAGAAAAACCAAGCAAAGTAGTGTTCATTTGGGCAAACAGCTGACAACAGCCACCACCTCTGCATCCCTTCTCTCAGCTCTAGCCATAAGAACCTATAAAAATTAAGCAGATATCAAGAGTTTAAACTTTACTTGATGTTACAGTTTTGCTAATACGCTAATGTTTGAGATTATTGCAGTTAACTCTAGTATTCTGTTAGGGATAGGGTGGAAGTTGCAAGGGGTAGGGAACTTGCAGCCTCAAGGCCACATGTGTCCACCCAGATCCCCAAGTGTGAATTGATCCCGAAGACTGAATCCAAATTTCAGATATCTTTATTAAAATAATTTGGTCCGTAAAATTTGGATTCCGTCAAAAGGCTGCACTTAAGGATCCAAAAGGCCACATATGGCGCTAAGACCACAGGTTCCCCACCACTGTGAGGTTTAGGGGAATAAATGTGATAGAAAATGTATGAGTAAATTCAGCTTTTAAGTATAGCTATATCTTTGGCACAAATCATGGTGCATTTTCTATTATATATGGCTAGTTGATAGGTAGACCTTGGTAAGTTTCATATATATATATTTTTTTTAAGTCAAGATTTTGTTGCCTTTCTTAGTTCTTAAAACCAAGTATTGTTATTAGATGTACTTAAAATATTTGTAATGAACTGGGTTAAAATTTATGAGCCTTATAGTTACACATTTTTTAAAATAAAATTATTTGAAATTTTAATAGGACATGAATATGTTATAGCATTTTCAAATGTTTTGTCTACATTTTCTGGATTTGTGCTTTTTGAAAAATTAACTATTAAGAAAGTGAATGCAGTAACCGTGTCTTTAGGGCTATGAAGTTTGTTGCAGTATTTAACTTTGTATAGGTTTGTTGTGGGAAATGAAGAGGAATCATGTAATTTTCCATTTTAGGGTAAGAAAATATTCTAGAAATAAAATATTCTAGAAATAAAAACGAGAGTCTACAGGTGAAGAAAGAAGAGGAAATTCTCAGATTCTTTTATAGTCTCTTGCCAGGAAATTATAATTTAAGAATACTTTGGGGCAAAGAGCCCAACCTGAGAGAAAATGGTATGATAGAGTTGAAAAACAAAACTTTCATTTAATTAAAAAAAAAAAATTCTATCCATTGTAGGGCATTTATTTTCTTAGGTGGTTTTAGCTCATTATAGCACCAATAATTAACTAAACCTCTGTAAACTTGATACTGTTTTAGAAAATTAAATATACTATAATTTCTTCAGATTAAATCTATTTTACTATTAAAACAGTGATATTTGTGAAGTGAATAAGAGCCTGTGCTTTAGAATCAGGTAGACCCTTGACCCTCATCTCAGCTGTGCCATTTATTACGTTGCTGATACTGGTCGGTGACATTAGGAACTCGGCCACACAGTATCACTGCCTGAACTCTGTCTTCTGTCTCTTTCCTCCTTTTCCTCATCCATGAAAAAAAAACAAAAAACTGATAACCTTGTGCCAAAAAGGCTGGGGACTGCTGATCTAGAGGGCATATACCAATTATTTTTGATCAGAGAACTGGATTTGGCTTATAGGAAACCTTCCTTAGTGTCTCTCTTTAAAGTCTTTTGCCAAAATGAGCAGCCAAAATAAAAAGCAGGTAAAAGACTTGAGACATTTTTCCAAAGAGATATATAAATGGTCAATAAGCACATGAAATGATGTTCAACCACAGTCATCAGGGAAGTACAAATCAAAATGACAATGAAATACCATTTCATAGTTTTATAATGGCTGTTAATACCCTTCTCCCCCAAATAATAAGTATTGGTGAGGATGTAGAGCAGTTGGGGCCCTTGTGCGTTGCTTGTGGTGTTACAAAATAATGTACCCACTGGAATGGATAAACAAAATGTATGTACAATGAAATATTGTTCAGCCTTAGAAAAGAAATGAAATTGTGATACATGTTGCCACATAGATGAACTGTGAAAACAGTATGCTAAGAGAAATAAGCTCGACACAAAAGGACAAATATTGTGTGATTCCACTAGAATAGTCAAATTCATAGAGATAGAAAGTAGAATGCTGGTTACCAGGGACTGTGGGGAGAGGGGAACGGAAAGTTGTTCAGTGGGTACGGAGTTTTGGTTTGAGATGATAAAGGAAAAAACTTTTCAACACTTAGAAGACTTCGGACACCAAATGTGGCTTCCCCCACCAAGGAATTCTCTACCTCCGGCTACCAATTTAATTAAATTCTGGCAATAACTACCTGGAGTTACTGTGAGACCCTATAGATAAAGGCTGTTACTACTTCAGATGCCACTTGCAAGTTCCAAGCCTCTGGGACTTTTGATTGACTTGGCTATAGATGAGATTCAATAATTAGCCACAGTGGTTCACAGAACTTAAGGAAAACACTTTATTTACTATTACCAGTTTATTATAAAGGATATATAGATGGACAGTCAGATGAAAGAGTATATAGGGAAAGGTCTGGAAAGGTCCTCAGTGCAGGAGCTTATGTCCTCATGGAGTTGAGGTGCACCATCCTCACAATATGTGGGTGTGTTCACTGACTCAGAAGTTCTCTGAATCCCATCATTTAGGGTTTTTATGGAGGTTCCACTAAACAGGTATGATTGATTAAATCTTTGGGTATTGGTAATAAAGTTAGTCTCTTCTCTCCTCTGGGGTTGAATGGTCCTTTTAATCACATGGTTCCTCTGGCATCCAAGCCCCATCCTGAAGCATTGTTTGGGCCTAGTGAGAGTCACCTCATTACCATAAACTCTGGGTATTATTGTGAAAGGGTATTATTATGAAAAAACAAAACATGGCTTCTTACCCTTATTCCTTAGGAAATTCCAAGGATTTTGGGAGTGTGTGCAGGAATATATTTTGTATGTAGTATTTCTTTTTTCTTTTCTTTTCTTTTTTTTTTTTTTTTGAGACAAAGCCTCAAGCTGTCGCCCTGGCATCACAGCTCACAGCAACCTCCAACTCCTTGGCTTAAGCGATTCTCTTGCGTCAACCTCGCAAGTAGCTGGGACCACAGGTGCCCGCCACAACACCTGGCTATTTTTTGGTTGTAGTTGTCATTGTAGTTTGGCAGGCCTGGGCTGGATTCGAACCTGCCAGCTCTGGTGTATGTGGCTGGTGCTTTAGCCGCTTGAGCTACAGGCGCCGAGTCAGTACTTCTTACTATATTATAATATCACAGATGATGAAAACATTCAGGAGATGGCTAGTCATGATAAATGCAGAACAATGCAAATGTACTTAATACCAATGAATCTAATGTACACTTGAAGGGTAGTTAAAATAGTAAATTTTATGTTGTGTATATTTACCTCAATTAAAAAAAAAGCCTTTAGCTGATCATGAGCCACTCACTTTCCTTTTCTTATGAGCTTTACCTGAATCTCTTCAAAGCTAAAGGGACATCCTTAGCAGAAATTAAAACTTGTCCACAAACTTGGAAACCGCTGGTCCAAGGATGGAAACAAAGAGCAAAGAAAGGAAGAGGACTAAATGTAGTGCCTTTACTTTTCTACCGTAAGGTCTTTTATGATAGACTGGGCTGTTTCTTGTCTTCTGGTGTTAGCAGATTTTTCAAAAAGAGTTTAGTAGTTTAATAGTATATTTCAAAGTAAAGGTAACTAGTTGAGTTGAAGATAAACTTCTGAGAATATTTATAAGAGAATATCGACCTTCAAAGAGGTGGCCGATGTATAATACTTCATTTAGGAAATGCTGGAAATGATAGAGTCTGCTTGGTATTAGGTAGCATCCTAACAGTTGGAGGCACTATACAGTATCTTGGACAGACCTTGGTTTGATTTTGCCATTTATGACTCAACTAACTAGGGATGTCCCTTAAGTGTTAAAGTTTTCTTATTTGAAACTGAGAATATTATAGTAACTACTGAAAAGACTGTTATAGAGATTAAGTAAGAAAATGCATGTCAAGTATTCACACTGTGCAATACAAAGTAACTAATCAATGTTAACTACCTTTATTATTGTGTTTCATTTAGCTTTTATGTATCTATCTTTTAGAAAAGATTGAAATCTTTTTAGTTGTCAAGGGTTGTATCTTAATTTTCTTAATTACCCTAGCAGGTAGCTTATTGTGTACAAATTCACTAAGTTTATATTAAATGAATAAAATGGATTAATTTCTAAGAACTGGTTTCATAATTTGAAACCTTATTTAGAAACCTTATGAAACAAAACACATGGAACCATCCCTCAAATCAAACTCTGTTGCTTTAAATCCTAAAACATTTATATGCAACAAATATTTGAGTTCCCATTATATATCAGGCACAGATTTTTAGTGCTAGAGATAGGGAACAAAATAGTCTGCTGGTATTTTGGTGCATGTATTCACATATGTGCATGCACATATACAGATATATCTGTGTTTAAAAGAATAAATGGAAAAGTTTAATTCTGTATGCAGTAGTTTGTATTATAACCTGCCTTTTTTTCTCAGAAATATATTGTGAACTTGTTTTATATAAGTAAGTTTTCTACAACCATGATTTTTATTGACCAAGTCTGCTTGTATGAATATCTCATTGTATGAATATTCCATAATTAATGTTTAGATGTGTAATTTCCTTCTAGATTTGTTATAAATAATTTACAATGAATGTGCATTTTGTGTCTAGTTATTTATAAGAACAATTTAATTTGATTTAATTCCTACTTGTTAATTTTTTAAAAAATCATCTTATTATGGAAACCTATTAGTAAAGTAGGGGGAGTGAAGCTCTGTGTACTCATCACTCAATCTCAACAATTATAATTCCTTGCCAATCTCGAATAATGTATGTTCCTATACATATACCCTACTCTTTATTATGTTGAAATCTCAGATATCATATTCTTAACTATTTTAGTATGCATCTCTAAATAATAAGAATATTAAATAATTTATCATTATAATACTATTGTCTGTGGTCTAATTTTAAATATAACTTATTTATGTATTTATTTTTGAGATAAGATCTTGCTCTGACTCATGGGCAAGAGTGCAGTGGCGTCATCATAGCTCACTGTAATCTCAAACTTCTAGGCTTGAGCAATCCTGCTTCAGTCTCCTGAGTGGCTGGGACTATAAGCATGTGCACCATGTTGATTTTTCTATGTTGTTTTTCTTGCTATGTTGCTTTAGCTGCAAGATACCAAGGTGTTCATATCCATTAGGGTCTGCTTTATGAATTGAGGGGCATTCTGGTAAATGTTAATTATCAAAATCTTTCTCTTTTTTTTTTTTTGTAGAGACAGTCTCACTTTATCTCCCTTGGTAGAGTGCTGTGGTGTCACACAGCTCACAGCAACCTCCAGCTCTTGGGCTTAGGCGATTCTCTTGCCTTAGCCTCCCAAGTAGCTGGGACTATAGGCGCCCACCACAGCACCTGGCTATTTTTTTGTTTTGCAGTTCAGCCGAGGCTGGGCTTGAACCCCCACCTTCAGTATATGGGGCCGGCACCCTACTCACTGAGCCACAGGCCGCCCCGAAATCTCTTCATGTTGGGTATTTTTCTTGACAAATATGTAGTGACCTTCCTTATCTTTCTGTATCTTTGTTGGTTTAAAGCCAATTGTATCTGCTACTAAAATTGCAACCCCTGCTTTTTTTGGGTTTCCATTTGCCTGTAATATACAAGTCCATCCCTTCACCCTGAGCCTATTTTTATCCTTTAAGGTAAGGTGAGATTCTTATATACAGTCTGAATTTATGTATCCAGTCAGCCAGCCTATGCCTCTTTAGAGGACAATTTAAACCATTCCCATTAATTGACAGATTGATAAGCCTGCTTTTATTTTGGGTGTCATGATTTTTGGATGTCCAGTAGACATTTTTAATCCTTTCACTGCTTTGGAAGTTGGGTTTGGTCCAAAATTTCTGGGTGAGTTTGCTTGGGAGGTAGAGCATTGCTCTGGTCATTGTGGAGGATGGGTCTGAGAATATCATAGAGAGCTGGTTTAATTATGAAAAATTTCTTCAACATGTCTATTTCATTAATGTATTTGATTTGTCCATCACAAATGAAACTCAGTTTAGTTGGATACAAGATCCTGGGCTGGAAGTTGTTTTGTTTTAGGAGACAGAAAGTCGATGACCATCTTCTTCTGGCTTGAAATGTTTCGGCTGAGAGATCTGCAGTCATTCTGACACTTCTCCCTTTGTAGGTGATGCTTTTCTTACATCTGGCTGCTTGCAGAATTTTCTTCTTCATCTTAACTTTGGCAAAGTTAATCACAATGTGTGATTAATTAAAGTTAATCACTTAATCACAATGTGTCTATGAGATGTGTTATTTGGATTGAATCTTTCTGGGGTTCTGAAACTGTCTGCTGTCAGAAATTCTGTATCTCTTGCAGTGCTTGGGAAATTCTCCTCCAAAATCTCTTAGAGTAGAGCATCTGTACCTTTAGGACCATCCTCCTTTGGGAAGTCGTATAAGATGAATGTTTGATCTTTTGGAGTGATCCAACAACTCTCTCAGGGAATGATCTGTTTTTACTCTCCATTTGTCTGCCTCTTTGAGTGTTTGGGAGCATTCCAAAGCTTTGTCTTCAGTTTCAGAGATCCTTTCTTCTGCCTGGTCTGTTCTCTTACTGAGAGATTCTACTGTATTTTGGAGCTTCTCAACTAACTTTTTCATTTACTTGAGCTCTGCTATCTCTTTTCTCATTACGTCCATATCGTTGGTGACTTGGGCTTTGAAGTCATTAATTTCTTGTGACAACTTTAGAACTACTTATTGGAATTCGATTTCTGTCTTTTCTTCCATTCTATTTATCTTATTTGCAATCTATATTCTGAATTCAATTTCTGACATTACTGCCATTTGATTATGTATGGCATGTTCAGTTGTATCTCCTTTGGGGGAGTTGATCTACTCTGGTTATTCATGTTGTCAGGGTTCTTCTGTTGGGTCCACCCCATGTTTATTTTCCACTGTTTGGTTATTAGAACTGGTCAAGGGAGATTGAATTGGGGTTCCTAGGTAGTAGAGATAGCACCTTACCAAAGCACTAGGCTTTGTAATTGTTGCTTATCTCCTACAACTTTACAAAGGCCCCTTTCAGAGTTTTAGCTAGAGACTCTGAGGACCTACTTGGTGAGATAGCACAAGCTAGCTCTATTTGATATCAGCCAACCTCTACCCTATCCTAAGAAACCACAGTATTAGTTTTAAACCTCGACTGTGAAGAGATACAAACAGCTGCGGTGCCCAACCCCCACCCTTTAGTTCTTTTTCAATACAGAACTCCAAGGTCAACCTCAGAATGTCTCTGAGTGGACAGCCTCAGACATGGGTTCCAGCGAAATTGTCCCAGGCAGTGCAAACTGTGCCCAACAGAGAGGGATTCAAGGGTCTCCAACAGCACATTTAGAGCCAGGAATCCATACTCCCGCCCACCAGATTCAATCCACACTATTGTTCACTTCTTTGCTCACAAGCCCAGCTGGAGCCAGGGACCATGTCCTCACCCACTAGTCTCAGTCTACACACAACTAGCCTCTGTTTGTCAGACCAGTTGGAGTCAAGGGACCACGCCCCTGCCTGCCAGTCTCAGTCCACTGCCTGGCAAGCCTATGTTTGCAGGCTCTGTTGGAGTCAGAGCACTGGGCCCCACTGTTCGGTGGTCTCAGTCCACATACAGCTAGCCTCTGCTTGCCAGACCAGTTGGCGTCAGGGTACCATGCCTCTACCTGCCAGTCTCAGTCCACTGTCTGGCAAGCCTTTGTTTGCAGGCTCTGTTAGAGTCAGGACACTGCACTCCACCCACAGGTCTCAATCCTTACCTGGTAAGCCTTTGCTCACCAGCCTGACGGTAGACAGTGGGCCATGCCCTATCCCTCAGGTGTTGGTTCATACTCAGTAAGCCACTGCTCAAGGGTTCTGTTGGAATCAAGGAATCATGCCCTTGCTCTCAGGTCACAGTCCACACCTATCAAGCTTCTGCTTGCAGGCCCAGTAGGGGCTAGGTACCAGCCCTGTCTGCTGAACTCAGTCCACACGGGGCAACCACTCTCCTGCTGTGGGTTCCTTTAGAGCTAGAGGCTCTGCACCCCGTCCCTCCAGACACAGCTTAATTGAGGGTCAGCACTATCACTGGCCAGGCATAGTCATAACTAGGGGACTGGTCGATCCTCCTCCTGCTGAGTGTCCCTTTCTTCCCACACCCTCTTTTTAACCCCTTAGTCACAGATTCTGTTCTGATGCTTGGTGGTCCACACTATGCCCAGTTCTCTCAGGACAAGACCAAACACTCTGTGCTCTGCAAGGGACAGAACTTCAGACCCCCATACAAGGGGGAAAGGATGGACTGGTAGTTTGGACTTGTGGCGAAAAATACCTGTTCAATTTTATGCCTGGCTGGGTGGTGTCTAGGTTCATAGGTGGGACCTTTCTGGAGAAAGAGACCTGGAATTTAGCCGCTCTCTCCAGTAAGGTAAAACGAGAGATCTTTTGTTCCCTGCTTGTTCACATATAGCCTGCATCAGGTCCCCTGCTTGGGGGAGGGGTCTCCCATCCTCTAGTCAATAGGCTTTGTACCTTAAGGTTTCTTAAATGCTCCTCCTTGGAGTTACAGCTTGCTGAACTTCTTTCTTGGCTCAGCTCCCCATCTTCGGCTTCATAGAGTCTGATTCTGTCCAGTTTTTCTTCCTTTGCTCAGGAACCTCTGCTGAGGGTTGCTACTAGTCGGCCATCTTCCCAGAATTCTCTAGATTGACTTCTAATTACAAATTTTTTTTAAACTGCCAGTGTTTAAAAGTAGAAAATATAAACATTTTCTATTATAAATATAAACATATAAACAGTTAAATCATAACTTCACAGATTAATTTTCATTTAAAATACCAGAACAAGACAAAATGACATAAACCATGAATTATTTATCAAAGGAAGTTATGAGCTTTCATTTGACAAATGCCCCAGAGACCTTTTTTTTTTTTTTGCCTTAGTTAAATTAGTAGCATTTCGAGTTGTTCCACATAATGAGAAAATGAGATGTGAAGACTAATGGACAGTTATCATTGTATTTACTGG
Source organism: Arctocebus calabarensis (assembly GCA_963573935.1). NCBI lineage: Eukaryota > Metazoa > Chordata > Mammalia > Primates > Lorisidae > Arctocebus > Arctocebus calabarensis. Next base: position 47,042 of record CAUYON010094720.1, read on the forward strand.
CTTCATTTGGGGGATTTATAATCTGGTTGCTAAAATGAGCCAGATTATAAGTCTGCTTTGAAGCAAAGTTTTTTTTTGTTTTTGAAACAGAGCCTCCAGCTGTTGCCTTGAGTAGAGTGCTGTGGCATTACAGCTCACAGCAACCTCCAACTCCTGGGCTCAAGCGATTCTTCTGCCTTCGCCTTCCAAGTAGCTGGGATTACAGGTACCTGTCACCATGCCTGGCTATTTCTTTGTTGCAGCCCAACAAAAAAATGTTGCCCAGGCTGGATTTGAACTTGCTAGCTTGGTGGACCCAGGCTGGATTTGAACTTGCTAGCTCAGGTGTATGTGGCTGGCACCCTTGCCACTTGACCTATAGGCGCTGAGTCTTGAAGCAAAGTTTTTTAACTCCTGAAGGACTGTATGGTATTTAGATTAGTTTTTTTTGCTTAATGTCAATGAAATTTATTACTATTAGGCTGCCTACATCACTGTATCATGTTCATGGTTCATTTTGAGCTACTTTTGTTTGCTTAGATGCACCTTAGATTTCTGAGGCTCAATTATTAATTTTTTGTTTTTGAAAATTTAAGGAGTGGCTTCTTTTTACAATTTGTTTCATTCTTTCTGCCTTCGCATTAGTACTTTTATGTTTTCTTTCTCTATAGTGCCTGTTTCTTCATCCTTTTTTATCAATCTCTAACTTTTTTTAAACATATTTTTTTAATTTAATTAATTAATTTATTTATTTTTTGTAGAGACAGAGTCTCACTTTATCGCCCTCGGTGGAGTGCTGTGGCGTCACACAGCTCACAGCAACCTCCAACTCCTGGGCTTAGGTGATTCTCTTGCCTCAGCCTTCCGAGTAGCTGGGACTACAGGCGCCTGCCACAATGCCCGGCTATTTTTCTGTTTTGGAGTTCAGCCGAGGCCGGGTTTGAACCCACCACCTTCGGTATATGGGGCCGGTGCCCTACTCACTGAGCCACAGGCATCATCCCCAATCTCTGTAACTTTTGTCATTGTTCTTCTGGGGCATCTTCTTGGAAAATGCTAAGTCTGTATAATTCCATGGTCTGCCTTTTTCCTTGCCTACCTTTAGACTTCTGGGCTGTATTGAAGAAAATCTACAACTTCAAAGAGTGCCAGCTTGTTACTTTCAATGAATATTAGAAAAATGTTCTGAGATTTTTAAAAGATAGGGTCATTGATATAAAATTTGCACATAAGGGATGCATGGTTGGTTTAACATCTGCCAATCTATAAATGTAATTCACCACATAAATAGAAATAAAAACAAAGAGCCTATCATCCTTTTTATAGATATAGAAAAAGCATTCAACAAAATTCAACATCCTATCTTGTAAGAACGCTTAAGAAGATAGACATAGCTGACACATTTCTTAAATAGATTAAAGCCATGTATGAAAGACTCGCAGCCAATATTCCAGTATGAATGGAATAAAACTGAAGGCTTCCCCACTTAGAACTGGAAGCAGACAAGGATGTCCACTATCATCACTACTATCAACAGAGTTCTAGAAGTTTTAGAGAATGTAATCAGTCAAGAGAAGGATCTTAAGGGCATCTAAATGGGGGCAGAGGAGGTCAAACTCTTGCTCTTTGCTGATGATATGATCTTGTATTTAGGAACCCCCTGAGACTCAACCACAAGATTCCTGGAAGTGATGAAGAAATATAGTAGGGTGGGCATGGTGGCTCATGCCTTTAATCCTAGTACTGTGGGAGGCTGAGTTGGGTAGATTGCTTGAGCTCAGGACTTCGAGACTAGTCTGAGCAAGAGCAAGATCCCATCCCTAAAAATAGCCAGGTGTTGTGGCAAGTTCTTGTACTCCCAGCTTCTTGGGAGTGTGAGGCAAGAGGATTACTCAAGCCCAAGAGTTTGAGGTTGCTGTGAGCTATGATGCATGGTACTCTACCAAGGGAGGGCAACTCTGTCTCAAAGAAAAAGAAATACAGTAATGTCTCAGGGTGTAAAATCAATGTCTACAAATAAATAGCTTTTGTATACACCAGTAACAGTTAAGAAACAAATCAAGGATACAGTACCCTTCACAGTAGCTTCAAAGAAAATGAAATACCTGGGAATATACCTAACGAAGCAGGTGAAGAACCTTTACAGAGAGAATTATGAAGCCCTAAGAAATGAAATAGCAGAAGACACTAATAAATCAAAGAATATGCTATGCTCATGGCTGAGAAGAATCAACATTGTTAAAATGGCAATACTACCCAAAGCATCTACAGATTTAAGGCAGTCTCCATTGAAATACCCATATCATACTTTGAAGAACTGGAAAAAATACTTCTTCATTTTGAAACCAGAAAAATGCCCATATAGTTAAGGCACTTTTGAGTAATAAAAACAAATTCGAAGACATCCCTCTATCAGACTTCAGGTTATATTACAAGTCCCCTGTGATCAAAACAACCGTGTATTGGCACAAAAATAGAGACATTCTTGTATGGAACAGAGTAGAAAACCTAGAGATGAACCAACTTCTTATCACCATCTGATCTTTGATAAACCAAACATAAATATATACTGGGGAAAAGAATCCCTATTCAGCGAGCGGAGCAAGATGTACAACTGAGGAATGGAAGCAATCCAGGCTGTGTCTGGTGGGGAGTCCTTGCTTGGAGCTGAGGTTCAGAGTATGCAGTGAATTGGCAAGGGGCTGTATATAGTACATGAATCGGAGGGGTGGAGTTCTGACCCACTAGCCACCTGTTGTCTGGGCAATATATTGTAGCACAAATATATTCCTACTAAAGTCAACCTTTCCGCCATATATATGCTTTTATATATATGCATGTATATAATTAAAAAAAATTTTTTTTATCTATTTTATTTTCTTGTTAGTATATTTTTACTTTTGTCATTTTCCTTTGTTTATTAGTTCCTTAGATTGCTTATTTTTGGTTATTAGAGCTTTTTGTTATTTTGTATTGATGTGTTTTGGTTCATGCTAATTTGTTTGGTTCATTCTTTTCTTAACTTCCATTTTTACTTTTATCAAGAGCAAGGGCTCCTGTATTTTTTGTTTACAGAACTGTAGCCTCATCTAGTCTTTCTCCCTATTACACTCCTCTACATTCTCTCGTTGGATAGGGACTCTTCTGCCTTTCTCTCTCTCACATAAAATGCTTCTGCAACAGCTAAGATATCCCTTCCCTTTTTTTGTCTTTCTCCTATTTTTCTTTATCCCTCTTCCCTTTCTCTCCTTTATTGGATACAACAGTATTTTTAATTTCTTCAATCTATTCGTATTTTATTCTTATTATTTCTTTTTTTTTTTTTTTGCTGAGAGCTGGGGTGACCCAGCTATGGTCTGGCAGGTAGGCCACAGCAGTAGTCTGGCTCAAGGTGGCTAAGAGACCTTTCTACCTGTGCCCTAGGAAGAAAGTTTTGGCATAGTCACACTGCAGAATTCTTCTACTTCATTTTTGTCTGTACTTAATTTTTCCTTCTTATTTTACTTTTTTTCCTTTACTTTCTATTTTGGCACTCAGACTGGTAAAGTGTGCCTGATTTCAAGGAACCCAATGCAACATCTCAAAATCCTTCAGTTACAAGTGCTGATCAATACAGTTTCTTCCATCACTCTCATCCTCTCTTCTTGACCCCCTTCTCTCCTGTTCTTCAGGTTTTTTTCTGTTACTCGCGCTCCCATTTTTTCTTTTTCTTTTCTTTTACTCTTTCCTTTATTGTGCATCTTTCTTTCTTTACCTCATGTTTCTCCCTGCTCACTCTTTACCTTTTTCCTTATTTTGGCTTCATACCAAGAGGCCTCTTCATCACCTAAACTCTGAGACAAGGTAACTTGAAGCAAAGGAGGAAGGGAGAAGGAAAAGAGCACAAAGAGGTGAACAGCAAGAAAGTATACATGAGGAAGAAGCAACACAGAAGAATTTCTCTGAGGAAAAATTCAGAAACCATGAAAAACCAAAATAGAGCAACTTCTCCAAGGAACCATGAGGCTGCTTTTACAGAAGACTCCTCCTATAAAGAACTAATGGAAGGCAGAAAGGAAGTTTAAAATATAAGTGATTAAGACAATAAAGGAAATGGATGAGAAAATGGAAAGACAGAACCAAAAGTCAGATGAGTGATATGTAGAATATAGAAAGGAAATGAAGGAGACAATCAGGGAACGTAAAGATGCAGTAGAAAGTATCAAAAATAGATTAGACTATGGAGAATAAAGAACATCAGAACTAGAGGACAAAGTGTTTGAGTTAACTCAGGTAGTTGTTTAGGCAGAAAAGAAGAGAGAGAAAGCTTGGAGAACTACGGGACTCCATGAAGCATTCAAACATATAAATAATAGGAATCCCTGAAGGTGAAGAAGATTGTCCCAAAGGTTTGGAAGTTTTGTAACCTTACTGGAGATTATCATAAAGGAAAACTACCCAAGTTTTACTGAAGATCCTGACACACTCCTTTCAGATGGATATCAAACCCTGGGTCATCTCAGCTCTAATAGAGCTTCTCCAAGACAGATTGTAATGAACCTGTCCAAAGTCAAGATGAAGAAGAAAATGTTGCAAGTAGCTAGGAGTAAGTACCAACTAACCTACAAGAGCAGAGCCTTTAGGATGATAGCAGACTTTTCAGTTGAACCTTTCCAAGCCAGTGAGCATGGTCATCCACCCTTAACATCCTTAAATAAAATAATTTTGAGCCCAGAATTCTGTATCCTGATAAACTAAGCTTTAAAATTGGAGAAATCAAATCTTTTGCAGGTACACAAGCACTGAGAAAATTAGCCACAATAAGACCAGCTGTACAGGAAATACTTAGACCTTTTCTCAATACTGAACACCACAGTGGACCACCACCAAAGTAAACACCTAGAATCCAGAGGCCAAAACTTAGCTTCCACAATGGTGCAAAGGATAAAACTACATAACAGACTTTCTCACAGTAAGATGAATAAAATTCTACCACACTTATTGATACTCTAAATAAACAACAATGGATTGAATTCCCCACTAAAGAGGCACAGGTTGGCTGAATGGATAACAAAGCACAAGTCATCCATATGCTGTCCCCAGGAGACACATCTAGCCCTCAAGGAAAAAACAAGATTCAGTGTTAAGGGATGGAAAATAGTATTTCAAGCAAATGGAAATTAGGAGAAAGGAGGAGTTGCAATCTTATTCTCATATACAAGTGGATTCAAAGCAACTAAAGTTAATAAAGACAAAGATGAGGCCAGGCATGGTGGCAGATGTCTGTCATTGCAGCACTTGGGAGGCCGAGGTGGGTGGATTGCCTGAGCTCATGAGTTTCTAACCAGCCTGAGCAAGAGCAAGACCCCATCTCTAAAAAATAGCTGGGCTTTGTGGCAGGCTGTGGCAAGAGGATCACTTGAACCCAAGAGTTTGAAGCTAAGGCAAGAGGATCACTTGAACCCAAGAGTTTGAGGTTGCTATGAGCTAAGATGTCATGGCACTCTACCGAGGGTGACTGAGACTCTGTGTCAAAACAAAACGAAAGACAAGGATGGACACTTCATACTGGTCAAAGGAACAGTATAACAAGAATATATGCGGTTCGGCGCCTGTGGCTCAGCAGGCTAAGGTGCCAGCCACGTACACCTGAGCTGACGGGTTTGAATCCAGCCTGGACTCGTCAAACAATGATGGCTGCAACCAAAAAATGGCCGGGCGTTGTGGCAGGTGCCTGTAATCCCAGCTACTTAGGAGGCAGAGGCAAGAGACTCGGTTGAGCCCAGGAATTGGAGGTTGCTGTGAGCTTTGATGCTATGGCCCTCTATCCAGGGTGACAGCTTGAGGCTCTGTCTCAAAAGAATATAAATATTTATGCATCTAACTTAAATGCTTCCAGATTTGTGAAACAGACCTTGAGGGGTCTGAGCAATTTGATATCCCATTACACCATAACACCTCTCTAACAGAACTGGACAGATCTTCTAAACAGGAACTAAAGAAGGACAGAAATGGCTTAAATGTGACCCTAGAACAAATGGGGTTAATAGTTATATACAGAACACACCATCCCAAAGCAAAAGAATATACTTTTTTCTCAATAGCCCATGGCACATATTGCGAAATAGATCATATCCTGAGATACAAATCAAACCTCAGCAAAATTAAAGGAATAAAAATTATACCTTGTCTCTTCTCAGACCACAAGACAATAAAGGTGGAACTCAACTCCAACAAAAACCTGGATCCCCACACAAAGGCATGGAAATTAAAGAATCTTATGCTGAATGCTAGTTGGGTTCAGGAAGAGATAAAAGAGGAAATCATTAAATTCCTTAAACATAACAAAAATGAGACACAAGTTACCAAAACCTGTGGGATATAGCAAAAGCAGTCTGAGAAGAAAATTTGTTGCCTAGATGCCTACATTTGAAAAACAAAATGAGCACAAGAACATGCCAGTCCACTTATGGAATTGGAAAAAGAAAAACAATCTAACCCTAAACCAAGCAGAAGAAAAGAAATAACCAAAATTAAATCAGTAATTAATGAAATTGAAAACAAAATTCATTCAGAAAATTAACGAAAATAAGTTGGTTTTTTGAAAAAAATAAATAAAATAGATAAATCTTTAGCCAGACTAACCAGAAACAGAAAAGTGAAGTCTCCTGTAACCTTAATCAGAAATGGTAAAGGGGAAATAACAAAAGATGCCATAGAGATACAAGAGCTTATCTCTGAATACTACAAGAAATCCTGTACCCATAAACTTGATAATGTGTAGGAAATGGATCAATACTTGGAATTACAGCCTCTCCCTAGAGTTAATCAAGAGGGAATAGATCTCCTAAGCAGACCAATTTCAGGCACTGAGATCAAAGAAACAATAAAAAATCTCCCAACAAAAAAATGCCCTGGTCCAGATGGCTTAACACCAGAATTGTATCAAACCTTCAAAGACAAGCTTATACCCATACTATGGAAAGTATTTCAAAATATTGAGAAGGACGGAATCTTCCCCAACACATTCTATGGAGCAAATATCACCCTGATAACAAAACCAGGAAAAGACCCAACCAAAAAGGAAAATTTCAGACCAATTTCACTAATGAATATACATGCAAAAATTCTTAGTAAGATCCTAGCCAAGAGATTACAGCTTCTCATTAAAAAAGTCATACATCCCAAGCAAGTAGGTTTCATCCCAGGGATGTAATAAGCCTTGTTTAACATATGCAAGTCCATAAATATAATTCACCATATCAACAGAAGCAAAAACAAAGACCATATGATCCTCTCAATAGATGCAGAAGAAGCATTTGATAAAATTCAACATCCTTTTCTGATTAGAACTCTGAAGAATATAAGCACAGGTGGCACATTTCTTAGACTCTTTGAAGCCGTCTACAACAAACCCACAGCTAATATTATAGTTTTAGCTTTTCCACTCAGAACTGGAACTAGAGAAGATTGTCTTCTATCACCACTACTATTCAACATAGCGCTGGAAGTTCTAGCCAATACAACCAGGTGAGAAAAGATAATAAAGGCTATCTAAATGGGAGCAGAAGAAATTAGTCTCTCACTCTTTGCCAATGACATGATCTTATACTTAGAGAACTCCAAAAGTTTAACCCCAAGACTCCTGGAAGTGATTGAAACTATAGTGATGTCTCAGGATATAAAATCAATGTCCACAAATCAGTAACTTTTATATGTGCCAAGACAGCCAAGATGAGAAGGTAATCGACACAATTCCTTTCACAAAAGCTTCAAAGAAAATGAAATACCTAGGAATGTACCTAACAAAAGAGGTGAGGGACCTCTATAAAGACAACTAAGAAACCTTAAGAAAAGAAATAGCAAATAGCAGAAGATATTAATAAATGGAAGAATACGCCATACTCATGGCTAGAAAGAATCAACATTGTTAAAATATGTATACTTGACAAAGCAATCTATAGATTGAATGCAATCCCCATTAAAATACCAATATCATAATTTAAAGATTTGGAAAAAATAATTGTTTTGTATAGAACCAGAAGAAACCCTATAGAGTCAAGGCAATTCCTAGTAATAAAAACAAAGCCAGGGGTATCACTCTACCAGACTTTTGACTATACTACAAGGCCATAGTGATCAAAACAGCATGGATTGGCAAAAAATAGAGACATAGATATTTGGAACTGAATAGAAAACCATAAGATGAAATTAGTATCTTATAGCCACCTGATCGCTGATAAACCAAGCAACAGCATACACTTGTGGAAAGAATCCCTATTCAATAATTGGTGCTGTGAGAAATGAACTGGATAGCCACATGTAAAAAACTGAAATTGGACCTGCACCCTTCCCACTCACTAAAATTGATTCAAGATGGATAAAAGATCTAAATCAAAGGCATGAAACAATAAAAATCCTCAAAGAAAGTATGGGGAAAACACTTGAAGGTATCAGCCTGGAGAAAGACTATGAAGAAGACTCCATTGGCAATTGCTACAACAACAAAAATAAACAAATGGAACTTAATTAAACTGAATCGTTTCTATACAGATAAGAAGACAACAACCAAAGCAAAGAGACAACCATCAGAATGGGAAAAGATAGGTGTATATTATCAATCGGACAAAAGCTTGATGGCTAGAATCTACGGAGAACTCAGATTAAGCTACAAAGAAAGAGGCAACAATCCCTTCTTTAGAACCTTTCTAAAGAAGACAGATGAATGGCTAATAAACATAAGAAAAAATGCTCATCATCACTAATTATCAGAGAAATGTAAATCAAAACCATCCTGAGATAACACTTATCCCCAGTGAGAACGGCTCACATCACAAAGTCTCAAAGCTGCAGTTTTGGGTGGATGTGGAGAGAAAGGAACACTTTTATACTGCTGGTGGGAAAACAAACTAATATAATCCTTTTGGATGGAAGTATGGAGAACCCTTAAAGAACTCAAACTAGACCTCCTGTTTGATCCTCCAATCCCATTACTTGGAGTCTAACCAGAAGAAAAATATATCATTTCATCATAAGGACACTTGCACTAGAGTGTTTATTGCAGCTCAATTTACAGTTGCCAAACTATGGAAACAACCTAAATGCCCACCAATCCAGGAATGGATTAACAAGCTGTGGTATATGTATACCATGAAATCTATTCAGCCACTCAAACAGATGGTGACTTTCTATGTTTTATATTAACCTGGATGGAGTTGAAACACATTCTTCTTAGTAAAGTATCACAAGAATTCTTATATGAGGACATTTGATGCCAGTACATGGTCGGGAGTTGGGGAATGGGGGAGTGGATAGAGGGAAGGTGAAGGCGGGTCATGGTGTGTGACACATTTCTTGGAAGTAGGACACAATTAGAAGAGTGACTTTCTCTAACAAATGCCAGCAGTGTATGGGTGGCACCCATAGCTCAATGGGTAGGGTGCCGGCCATATACACCGAGGTTGGCGGGTTTGAACCTGTCCACGGCCTGCTAAAACAACAATGACAACTGCAATAAAAAAATAGCTGAGCATTGTGGTGGTCGCCTATAGTCCCAGCTCCTTGGGAGGCTGAGTTAAGAGAATCACTTGAGCCTAAGAGTATCACAGCCTTGAGGTTGTTGTGAGCTGTGATGCCACGGGACTCTACTCCGGGTGACAGCTTGAGAATCTGTCTCAAAAAAAACCAAACCCCCCCCAAACAAACAAAGAAACAAACAAAAATAACCAAATGCCAGCTGTGTAACCTTCTTCTTTATGCCCTAAAAGATTCCCTAACAATAAAAAAATTAAAAAAGAATCTATTCAACTGATGGTGCTGGGAGAACTGGATAACCACCTGTGAAAAACTGAAACTGGACCTGTAGCTTTCACCACTTTGAAAAATTGACTTGAGATGGATAAAAGATTCAAATCTAAGACATGAAATGATAAAAATTTTAGAAGAAAGCATGGTGATGTTGATCTAAGGAAAGATTGTATGAAGAAGATTTCACTGGCAATGGCAACAATAATAAAAATTAAAACAAAATTAAGCTCAAAAGCTTCTACATGACTAAGGACAGAACAATTAAAGCAGAAAGACAACCTTTAGAATGGGAAAAGATATTTGCATGTTGTGAATATGACAAAGGGTTGATAACTAGAATCTACAGAGAACTCAATCAACAAGAAAAAAAAGGAGCAAACAATAACATCTATCACTGGGCAAGAGACATGAGCAGAACCTCCTTTGAAGACACACGAATGGCCAACAAATTTATGAAAAAATCACCAGGGAAATGCAAATCAAAAGAACCTTGAGATACCACCTAACTCTAGTGAGAATAGCCCATATGACAAAGTCCGAAAGCTGCAGATGCTGGCATGAATGTGGAGAAAAGGGAACCCATTTCCACTTTTGGTGGGACTGCAAACTAATACAGTTTCTTCGGAAAGAAGAATGGAGAATCCTCAAAAAACTCAAAATAGACCGTCCATTTGATTTACAATCTCATTATTACACATGTACCCAGAAGCAAAAACACTAGTTTATCATAAGGACATTTTAACTAGACTATCCCAGCTCAATTTATAATTGCCAAGATATGGAAACAACCCAACTTGCCATCAACCCATGAATGAATTAATAAACTGTGGTATTTGTATATCATGGAATACTATTCATCCATAAAAAGATGGAGATTTTACATCTTTTGTATTAAGCTGGATAGAGTTGAAACACATTCTTCTTAGTAAAGTATCACAAGAATGGAAAAGCAAGTATCCAATGTACTCAATACTAATATGAAGCCAGTAGATGAACTAATACATTGTACACAGAGAAAAACGCAATTCAGTTCAAATTGGAGGGGACAGGAGGAAGAGGTATCGGTGTGCTCCCCACCTAAAGGGCACAAGGAAAGGGCATATGGCACACCTCCTGGGGGCAGGACACAAGAGAGATCTTATCTAAGAAATGTAAACATTGTAACCTAATCATGCGTATGCCCTCATATTAATCTGAAATAAAAAAATACATATAATAAAGTTCATTTTCTGTAAGTATGTAGTTTAATGAGTTTTGACAAAATGTGTATACTTCTTTTTTTTTTTTTTAACCCAGGTCCAAAGTATCAGCACTCACTAGGTGAACTGCTGTTGACGAAAAATAGTACCATCATCGTAAAAAATGTGTATACTCCTCTGTCATTGCCATCCATATCAAGATGTAGAATGTTACTACCACCTCAGAAATTTGTGTTGTCTTCCTTTGCAGTCTGTGATTGCAGACTATCATTGCCTTGATTTAAGATCAAACTGGGGAGCATTAGGTTTAAAAATACTGTCTTTTAGGCTCAGCACCTGTAGCTCAAGTAGCTAAGGCGCCAGTCACATACACCAGAGGTGGCAGGTTCGAATCCAGCCTGGGCCTGCCAAAGAAAAATGACAGCTACAACCAAAAAATAGCAGAGCTTTGTGGCAAGCAGCTGTAGTCCCAGCTACTTGGGATCCTGAGACAAGAGAATTGCTTAAGTCGAGGAGTTAGAGGTTGCTGTGAGCTGTGATGCCATGGCACTCTACCCAGGGCGATAGATTGAGGGTGTGTCTCAAAAACAACAACAACTATATATATATATATATATATATATATATATAATTTTTCAGTCTTAAACCGTTTATGCTGGTCCCAAGAGAGATAAAAGGAATGGTCATCTGCTTCTGGGGGAACTATAGGAAATGTTTTCTTTCTGATCTCAAGAAGGAGAAAATTCACTTTCTGATGGGTAGTTGGAGGCAAAAGCTGTCTGTCTTACAAGAGGTCCAGGAAACAACCCCTTAGCAGTTAGTGCTGATGTAGAAGCTGCAGCAAGTTATCCAGAAGATCTGTGTATTGTAATTGATGAACGTGGGTGCACTAAACAAATTTTCAGTGTAAATGAAATGGACTTCTATAAGATGCTACCATCTAGGATTCATAGATAGAGAGGAGAGTCAATGCCTGGCTTTAAAGGCTTACTCTGTTGGTGGCTAATGCAGCTGGTGACTTTAATTTGAAGTCAGTACTTATTTAGCATTCTGGCAATCCTAGGGCCCTCAAAAAATATGCCAGATCTACTCTGCTTGTGTTTTATAAATGGAACAACAAAACTCCAATGATAGCACATCTGTTTGTAGCATGTTTTACTGAATGTTTTAATTAAGCCCTACATGTTGAGACCTATAGCTCAGAAGAAAGATTTCTGTTAAAATACCCCTTCTCAGGGTGGTGCCCTTCGCTCAGTGGGTAGAGCACCAGCCACATACACCCAGGCTGGCGGGTTCGAACCCAGCCCCGTCCTGCTAAACAACTACAACTGCAACAACAACAAAAGAAATAGCTGGGTCAGGCATTGTGGCTGGCACCTGTAGTCCCAGCTACTTGGGAGGCTGAGGCAAGAGAATTGCTTAATCCAAGAGTTTGAGTTTGGTGTGAGCTGTTACACCATGGCACTCTACCAAGGGCAACATAGTGAGACTCTGTCTTAAAACAAACAAACAAACTACCCCCCCCCCCCAAAAAAAAACAAAAACCCTTGCTCATTGATAATGCACCTGGTCACTCAAGAGCTCTAATAAAGATGTACAAGGAGACGAATGTTGTGTTTGATGCCTGCTGACACAAATTCTATTCTGCTGTCCATGGGTCAATGGATAGTTTTGACTTTCAAGTCTTATTATTTAAGAAATAAATTGCATAAGGCTACCATAGCTATAGATTCCTCTGATGGATGTGGGCAAAGTAAATTAAAAACCTTCTGGAAAGGATTGACTATTCTTGATGTCATTAAGAACACTTGTGATTGAGGGGAGGGGGTCAGAATATCCAGATTAGTAGGAGTTTGGAACACGTTGATTCTGACCCTCATGGTTGATTTGGAGGGATTGAAGACTTCAATGGAGGAGGAAATAAATGCAGATGTAAAAGAAATAGTAAGAGAACTAGGTTTAGAAGGAGAGGCTGAAGATGTGACTGAATTGCTATAATCTCAGGATGAAATTTGAATGAATGAGGCATTGCTTTTTATGGATAAGCAAAGAAAGTGGTTTTTTGAGATGGAATCTATACCCACTGAAGATTCTGTGAAATGTTGTGAAATGACAACAGAGGATTTAGAATATTCCATGAACCCTGTTGGTAAAGTAGCGTCAAGGTTTGAGAGGATTGAGTCCAGTTTTGAAAGAAGTTCTATTGGAAAAGTGCTCTCAAGCAGCATCTCATATTACGGAGAAATCTTACATGAAATGAAGAGTCACTTGATGAGGTGGATTTCCTTGTTGTCTTATTTTAAGAAATTGCCACAGCTACCCTGTCCTTTAGCAACCACTGCCCTGATGAGTCAGCATCTATCAATCAACCTGAGGCAAG